>VYZS01079874.1:46905-68128 GCA_013400695.1 Neodrepanis coruscans | reverse complement strand
TAAGAATGCAGAGTCAGCAGAACCAGGTTTCCCTTTTAGCTATCCTTGTGCTCTCCAAGTACTAGCTTTTATCTCCAGCATGGTAGTATCTTGCTGATTTACTTCCCTACAGTTGTCTTACAGTGCCACTGTGAGCCTGTTTCAAATTTATAAGCACCTGTAATGTGAGTCTTTAGTAATATAGTGTCCTTAGGAAGGGCTTCCAGGAAGTGGAAACCAACAGGAAAATTTGGTAGCAGTTTTGTCTCTGAGCCATTCTGATGTAGGTTAGATGATCAGCATGAATGTGCTCTTTTCCTCCTGTTGACTTTAAAGGGAAGTTAGCCTGTATTCAAAAATTGCTGGGAAGAAACAGAAGACATAATGAGAGGTAGTCATAGGACAGTGTGGCTACATACACCCTACCTGCTAAAAAGAAATATAATTTAAAAATCAAGTTAGTCTGGCAAGCTGTATATCCTGTGAGGCTATGCGTGTTTGACTGTGTATTAACCTCCTTCTAATTCTGTTTTTCTAGTCCCATCTCTTGGCCTGGAACGTGGCTGCAGGCTCATGGTGTTGCTGGGGCTGCAAGAGCACTTGCAGGGATCTTCTTTCCAGTCTTCTTCCAAAGCCAGGCAGCTCTGGGGTGGGATGGGCTGTTCAGGTCTTGGTTCACTTAGTGTTGCAGCACAACTACATGAGGGGATGATGAAGGGTTTGAGATGTAAAGGCCTGTAGATATTGAAAGCTGAGTCACCACGACCCTCTTAGGGTACCAGCAGCAACTTTACTCTATGGTGTACAGCTGTCTGCAAGGCAATCAGCTCCCTCTAGCTATGGCAGTAGGAAGAAAGCATAAAAAATAACCTTTCTTGAACTCTTTGCCCTCTTGTTCTGTGGATGTGGCACTTGGGGATGTGGTTTAGTGGTGAACACGACAGTGCTGACTTAGTGGTTGGATCCAATGATCTTAGAGATCACTTCCAACCTTAAAGATTCTAGGATTCTATGTGATCTCCACAGGAGGTAAGCTATGTCCACTCCTTTGCACTTGGCCCAAAACCCAAGGGTCTGTTAATCAGGTTATCAAAATATTGAAGAAAGGCTGTTTTCAAGAACCTCATGATATAGCTGATAAAATTTTGGTCAAACTCAGCTTGTGACTTAAAAAGTGTTGGGGGTAAGGAAATAGGAAGAAAGATTGTACTAGATGCAGCAAGTGCATAAATCTAATTTCCCCAAAACACTCCTTCCCCTCAAAAAAAATCCCCAAACCAACCAATCAACCAACAAAACAAAACAAAACAAAACACAAAAAACCCAACCCCAAAAAAGAAACAGAGCTTCTAGTTGCCAATATCTATTTCCTATAAACCATCAGTCGTTTGGGTTTATGTTAACCTCCTTTTTCCACTAGTTGAGCCCTGACCTTCCTTTCAAGAGGGTTCAGAGACTGAAATAAAGGTCAAACCCTGTAGCCCGATACAAAGTCTTGTCTACATCAGAGGACATGAGGACCATTTCAGGATCAGACATGCTTCAAGTATATTTATAGCAATGTCTGAATCTGTAGGTGATGGTTCTCATCATGTCCATGAACTGAATGAAAATCTCTCATCTTTCTAGCACAGCTGTTCATACATAAAATTTTTAAGTGCAACAGTGAACAGTGGGTGCGCCATCATGTTTTTTACTTGTAACCAGGGAACAGGAAAAACTTGCATTTCAACTTGCCACAAATGTCCTTGCTTCCTGTAGCTTCTAACATGGGTGCTGTAAAAAAATGTGCTTGTATGCTCCTGAAAAGGGAGATTTACTACTGTGCTCAATTACTATGGATTGATTAATTGTCTTTGCCATGATCAATGAAGGTAAAATAGACACGGAGGTATATAATTTTAAGAAAAAAAACCCCAAACCTTTTTTTTTACAGCAAAATCTGTCAGTCAGGAACATCCTAATCCATGGAAAAGCCAATTCTCAAATCAGATAGTGTTCAGACTTAAGTCTTGTGTGGATTTTATTTGTTTACAAGAGGCAGTGGAATTTTTTTCCTGGTAAGGCAGGGTGTGGTTACAAGAGTCTCACTGCATCTGGAGTCCAACTGAAAGAAAATTGCTGTGGAAAATTAAATGTGAAAACAACTGACAGCCAGGGAGGGTTTGGTCACAGCTAGAGCATCTCCTCTATGTCTCGATTGTGACATTCATGCAGACAGCTGCTGAGCTTCCAGTGAACTGAAGTGGCTTCTTACCATTGCTTTTAGTAGAAGGTGGTTTGTTAACATTTTATTTTGAGGCTTGGCAAATCCATTTTGGGGCTTGGCCAGACAACATTGCAGCCTGTATGTTGTGTAGAGGAGTGCTAGCAACACCTCTAAACTAAAAATGACATATAACAACTTGAAGGGTACTTATTATACTATTATAAAGTTTGGTGAAGATGGGCCATATTGGGTGTATGTCTGAATACTGATAAATTAGCTCAGGCAAAACATAACACAAACTTGGTCTGTTGGCAGGAAACGTTAACTGGAATGTTTGTACACACACTTCCAGCAGTGCTGCTATTCTGAATGTGCAAGGGTGGGACAGTAGCTACAGACTTTGTGTCTCTTGTGCAACTTTTCAGCATTCACTTTTTAGTGTTCATTCCTGATACCAGTACCAGTGGAAAACAAGCTACCAATGGACAGTGAGGTTTAGGCCGTGTGGACAGAAAAAAAGGCTCAGTAATATATATCAAGTAGTTTATAAATGACTATGCTATAAATTACTGCCCTCTGGTAACGTGCAAGGTCAATATGGTGCTTTGTTACTCTGTAATAAAACAAAGAAATGTAATAAGAGATGAAGTACTTTTTTACGTCATTTTTCTGTTGTAGATCTTAACCTTTAATATGAGCAATGTTTGACCCAGATCAACATCCTGAGCTCAGCTGCTACCAGCTCTAAAGTCTCTGCCATGGATAACTTGCACTGTTTGTAGTGTGAAGTTCTGTTGAAATGAACCTTTACTGCAGATCATGCCTGCGCTGCCCAAAATATCCACCTTTTTTGTATTGTGCTCCAACAGATATAAAATACATGCAGAGACCAAAAAGAAGCACTAAGTCTATGAAACTGCAAGAGATTCCTCTCTGTAGGGCGTGTAATAGGACTGGCTCTGCACCAGGGACCCAGTTTATCTGACCTGTATCAATTTCTGAGTCAACTTTGTGCTCAAGTGTGGCCTCTAAAATGTCTTCCTCCATGGCAGGCTATGGTTGTGGTTGACAGCACAAATCAGTAATCCATGAGGGAAAAAGAACTCACCAGCTTTAGAAGAATATTCAGCTATTCCTCAATGATTAAGTATGAGCCCAAAGCCATCAAGACATGAGAACCACAGGAATTAAGGTTTGGATGGCCTAAAGACCCAAACACTGTTAGCTCCAACCTTTGCCCAGTGTCAAAGCTACTGGAAATTTGTCCCTTAGGACACAGATACCTAGTTTTCACAGCTAATCACAGGAAGAAGGTGTGATGCCGTTCATGGGTGCTGAAGGGCACAAGACTCACTCCCTCAGCTTTACCACAGGGATGACTTAAATAAAAGGAGTCCTTCCTCCTCCTCATGGTCTGTCACCAAGTTAGAAGGTGCCCATAGAAAAGACAAGGACAGGACATGGTGTCTTGATCAGGGTAATGCATCAGCCTTTTCCTGCCCAGGCTGCTCATCCAGCCTCTTATGCTGATCTGAGAGATGCCTTTGTGGATGAAAGGTGTTGGTCTATAGTCACTTAACCTTCTCTCATTATTGGGACATCAGAGTAGGAAAAAGGGCAAAGATTCATTCAGGATGGGGAGTGCTGTCATAAAACAATTCAGGAATTTACCTTGTTCACAAATTTTTGGAGGGCTAGATAACAAATTAACAGGGAAGAATGAGAGGATGGGGAGGTTTTCCTCCTCCCTGTAATTTGAAATCCTTTCTAGTGGACAGGAATGCATTTATTTTTTGTGTCTTCCCAGCTCACCTCTCTCTGTTGGGTTCTAGCAATTCTCTTCTTGCTCATACCTTCTCAGATGCTGGGTCCAAGGAGAGAGTTTTGTTTATCTTCTCACTTAAGTTTCTCTTCCTAGTAGGAAGGACATCATAAGCAGCTCTCATGTGTCTCTTGGAAGGGCTTTTCATGTCTTGTTTTAAACACTGCTGTGCCAGACATGAAGTAAGTTGGCTTTATCTAATGTATTTTAGGGCATTTTTAACCATTCTTGTCAATACTGGTGTAGTTAAGTTGAAATTAAAATCTCATTTGCTTCTGTTTGAGAGGAAAATCCTTCTGCCTAAGGTTTCCTGCAGGCTGGTGCCAGGTTGTCAGAGGCACCTCACTGACTGGCAGCCCCAGGCAGGTGCAAAGGAGGGCTCTTGAGTGTGCCTCCCCATCTTCATTGCATCCTGCTCAGAGCATTGCAAGCTTGGAGTAGCCATTGTGGTCTTGCAACTCTAGAGGCAAACACAGGGAACCAGTTTCAAGCTACCAACAGGCCTGGGCTGCATTTTTCTTCGCAGGACTTTTTATTTCTCGAAGTGATCTCTGTGATGCTACAGGTTTCCTCCTCGATGATTCCTCCACTTTTAGAAGCCATTGTGATTGCTGCCACTAGACAAACAAGCTCCTCTCAGAAATACTAAGCTGCCTGTTTGTTCCCAAAGACGGAAATTAGGTGAAGGTTGAGAGAACTTATCAGTAAGTCAGGGCAGGAGAAACATACACATTGCCAGGGTGTTGCAAATGTCCTCAGGATCCAAAATCCAGGGAATTCAGTTAAGGTTGTTTACATGCTTAGTCGCACTTCTGTATATTACAGCATAGATTAAAGGTGTACCATATCCAGAAATAAAAAACTGGGATGGAAGACAAAAATCTCATGCAACATCCCAAATAATTGTAAATTTTCAAAAAATCTTATAAACCTCTACATCATCTGTAAAATGACCTGATTTCTCTCAGACTGAGAGCATAGTATCTTGGTATGCTAAGGTGTTTACATATACAAAGTCCAGTTTAAGGCTCTACAGCTGCTGTCATTGTGACTAACAAACCAGAAATTTCACTCTGATCCACAGCTATAAATCAGACCTGCATTTCCTTCAATTCCACATTGAAGCTTCTGTATCTGCCTGTTTTGACTCCCTCAGATGCTACTAGCCTCAAACCTCTTCAGTTCTGAATGCGTCAAGACCTGATAACCTACTTCTAGGTAAGCTCTTCTTTGTCTTTTGAACTCCACTCTGTCTTTTCAGTGATGATATTTATTTTGTGAGGAGGGTAAATCTTGGCCTTTTTCATGTCCATGCTTCCTCATCTTGAAATCTGTTTATCATTATTTCTGCAACTACTGCTAAAAAGTTATCCTTGCCTTGACCGCTTCCCAGGAAACATGCTTATTCAGGGTTTTAACCATTTGCTGATTAATTTCCTGTTGTTTCTTGGTTTATGGTCTTCCTAAATCCCTTCTGAGAGACTTTAATCTCAGAACTAAACTAAGAGCAATTCTCTTGGCATCTCTAGTAATTCCAGTGCAAACAAAGAAGAACTGAGACCCATACTCAGACTTGAAAGGGTGGGAATTAGAAGGTTATGGACAGGGCTTGAGATCTCCTGATAGGGAATTTCTATTGAGGTGAGACCTTCAAGATCACATGATTCAGGAGACACTTCACATTATTAGGGTGTAAAGTCCTGTTATAAAGAATAGATGTGGGATTTCAGTTTCCTTTTGAGTTTTCTGTTCTTGTTTCAATTCCACACCAGAACAGCTTTAATTTTTTTCTTTCCCTGTCGTTTGCCTGTTGTCCAACAACAATTTAACACAGATTTTCTTCATGAGATTAGAACCACATCTGTCTGCATTCATCACAGCAGTATTCAGAAATTGCCTGATTGTTTTCTTATCACACCTCCATAGTCTTAACTTTCTAAGTAAATGAAGAATTAAAGCTGACTTTTTCTGATTGATTTATCCTCCTAACTTTTTCTGTTTGAAATATTTCCCCATTTATTTCATTACATGAAGAGCACATTAATAATTCTCTAACTGTTCTCACCTGCTTTCTGTCATGGTGGTGCAAAACCACACAGCCACTAAATAGCACATTTACTTTCTTACCTAGTCCTTTCCTCTACTTCATCTCTTTTGGCATTTAATCCTTTTTGTGTCTACCTTTACAACCTGCAGCACATCTGTTCTGGATCTACCTCCAGCTTGTTTTTTGATACTCTGTAATAACGGATATGAACAGCAGCCTGAACTGTGGCATCACTCTGAAGCCCAGGCAGCCCTGCCATCCTGGGATTCACCAATGGGAATGACTTGGTTAGCTGAATGTTAACCTGATCTGGCTGCTATTGCTGACACAGCAAGTTTTACTCTACATAAACACTACTCTGCCTCCTGCAAAAATGAGATAGTGAGTATCTGGAAAATACATCCTTGCATTAAGAAGCACAACAGTGCAGCAGCCTGAAGTTTTGCTAGTCCTGACCACAGTATGATCCATTGCAGGTGACACTCTAGGAATGTTGCCCTGTGGAGAAATGGGAAATAATCTTCTCTATCCATTCTTTTCTCTGGAGTTTCAGCTCGACATTTTTTAATCAAGGAACTATGTGTTTTAGTGTGTCTTTGGAACAGGGAGATGAAGTAGGGGACCTTTTTCTATTTCTCTGGGAAGGCTAAGACAGCTTGTTTCCAAATCGCACCACGAATTTGCATGTTTGCCTCTACATGTCATTCACTTACTTATTTACCTCTTTTTTCCTTACACAGGAAAGCTTTTTGAAGAGCTTGCCAAGCTTTCTGCAAGGTGCCATCATGAGTGAATTTTACCACAGATGAAGGCCTGACAAACTTTGTTGGACAACGTAGGAAATTAAGGTACTTCCTATGTATATATATGTTTATAAATATTTATTTTATGCTGTCTTGCATTAATAGATGTCAAACTCAGCAGAAGCGTGGCACACGCTGCCACTTGGCGCTTCCCCCCGCTCGGCCCTGCCCGTAGGCTCCTCCCGCAACAACGTCCCATCAATCCACCGAGCGGCTCACCTCTGGGCTTCGGGCAGAGCCACTTGACCAGAACCACCTCCCCTCCTCTCCCCCATCCCTCCCGCCCCTCCTTCACCTTTCTCAAACCTGCGGTCACTTGACCCGGGCGGGGCAGCCCCGTCCCGTTCCGTTCCGTTCCGTCCCGGAGCGGGCAGCGCGGGGCCCCGGCCGAGCTGGGGAGCGTACGTCTTCCGGAAGAGCCGAGATGGAAACGGAATCGTCCCTCGGAGTGAGTAAAACAGTTGCCAAGCAGAGGGGAGGGATCCGGCTCCTTGGAGGGCCCGGGAGGCGAGGGAAGCGCGGGGCGGGAGTCGCGGAGCCCCTGGTACCATCGCGTCTATGCCCCCCTGTGCGGGGCTGGCGGCTCCCTCCTCGCCGTGGCTGTTCGCATAGTTTTCGTCCCGGCGTTTCCTGTAAGTCCCGTGAGGGTTTTTTTTTAGCTTCTGGGTCGGCTGCAGCAAATGTTTTATTGATGTCATCATCAATCGTTCATTAATTATATCTCCCTCCCGGAACTGCTTGGGATTTGGCGCTCCGGGCCGGCGGGGCTGTGCGTGCAAGGCAGGGCACAGCCCGGGTCAGCACGATGCTGTCTGTGTTGCGAGGCTGGAGAATGGTGATCTCTAGCGGCTTTGCACGTCTGAATGTTTTACTGCCTGTTTTATTGCATGTGTCCCGGTACAGTCCTCAAAATGTAATTGCTGTCTGCATGCAGAGCACCCAAGGAAGGTCAGGGTTAGGGTTAGGGTTAGGGTTAGCGAGGGTGGCTAGGGCGGGTGGATCCTGGCTGGAAATCAGGTGCCACTAGAATCTCGCTCACACTCTCCTCAGCGAGACGGGAGAGAGAATATAACGAAAGGCTCGTGGGTCGAAATAAGGACAGTCACTCAACAGTTACCGTAACAGGCAGAACAGATTTGACTTGGGGAAGTCACCAAATTTATTAACAATCGAATCAGAGTAGGGTAATGAGAAATAAAGAGCAAATCTTAGAACACCTTCCCCCCACTCCTCCACTTTTTCTAAGCTCAGCTTCACTCCTAATTTTGTCTACCTCTACCCCCTGCAGTGGCACGGGGAATGGGAGCTGGGGTCAGTTCACTTGTTTTCTCTGTCACTCCCTTCTCCTCGATGGGAGGACTCCTCACACTCTTCCCCGGCGAACTTCAACATCAGTCCTTCCCCATGAGCTGCAGTGCTTTATGATCTGCTCCAGCATAGGTCTATTCCAAACATCCTGCAAGCAAACCTGCTCCAGCGTGGGCTCCTCTCCCTGTGGGGCCGCAGGTCCTGCCAGGAGCCTGCTCCAGCATGGGCTTCCCATGGGTTCACAGCCTCCTTTGGGCATTCACCTTCTCTGGGGAAGGGCCGTCCACGGGATGCAGGTGGATCACTGCTTCATTGTGGACCTCCATGGGCTGCAGAGGCACAGCTGCTCCACCATGGTCTTCACCATGGGCTGCAGGGGTATCTCAGCTTCAGCACCTGGAGCACCTCCTTCTTCTCCACTGACCCTGATGTCTGTGGAGTTGTCTCTTGCACATATTCTTACTCCTCACTACCTGGCTGCAGCAGTTGCACAGCAACTTTTTTTTTCACTTTTTGAATCTGTTAGCCCAGAGGCACTACCACCATTGTTGGTGGGCTTAGCCTTGGTCAGTGGTGGGTCCACCTTGCAGTTGGCTGGCATTGGCTTTGCCAGACACAGGGAAAGTTTCTCACTGAAACTACTTCTTTAGGTGCCCTGTTACCAAAACCTTGCCACGCAAACCCAACACAGTAGTTAATTACAGCTCCATGTGTAGGGTGACTTCCCTTCCTGGAAGAGGGGAATAAAACACAGTTCTCCTTTGTGAAGTTTGGATTTAGTCATGAGAGACAGTAGCTAATGGTTGCAGTTTCATGACTCCAGGAAGGCCTTGATTTTTGTCTCCCTAAAGGTTACCCCCTATCTCAAGCACAAGGCAGCAGCTGAGTTTAGAGCTGACAGTATGAACATCTAGGGCTTTGCACTGTGCAGGGGATCCAGCTAAAATTTGACCAGTCACTTTTATACAGGACTTGAGCAGCAGGTGGCTATGGTGCAGCTTCTGCCATGCACTGCCAGTGACTGCCATTCCCAGCCTCAGGTGCTGTGGTGGGACGTGGGAGGAAGAGGAGGACAGGATGTTAATGTCTCATATGTCTGTGTTTGCAGGACCACAGCATGCTTTGGTCTTGCTGTTTCTGCTCTCTGCTGGCTTTCTCCAAGCCTAGCAGGACACTCCTTGTGAAGTGAGAACCTGCTACCTGTAGGTTTTGGCTGGGCAATGACAAGGGGTCTGTTGTATAGCCTGGCAAAGCCAGTTGCAGGACTTGATGCCTCCACAGGGACTTCTTCAACATGGTTCAGCTCTGGGCTGTCCTGAGTCAGTGGTGAACTGGTGAAAGGGACTTACATGGCAGAATGCCACCTTTTTTAAGTTAGCTGTCGCACTATGTCTGCATTAGCCCAAGCAAGGCCATGAGAGCACACGATGGGAGGAGAGAGTGGCAGCAGATAAACCTACACCCTCAGATGCATCTTGGGAGTGCTGTCGGTATGAAGAAACTTCTGCTGGGACAAGGTGTGACTGCCCAATGGGGCTTAAGGGTCTTGCAGCTCCCCCTCTCCCTTGGGGGCTGTGTGCCTGCTCTGGGGAGGTGTGGGTGGCCTTGGGGAACTTTGGGGAGTTGGACAACCCCAAAGTCAGTGGAAAGGGGGCTGCAGATCACAAGCCAAAGAGGAAAAGCAGTGCTTATAGTTAGTCTTCTAGCCTGCATACAGAACCTGTGTAAGTGCTGCCATATGCTGGAGTGTTGCAGCCTCACAGCTCCTGTCAGCTTCAGAGCTGCAGAAGGAGAGAGACCATCCAGTTTCTCGCAATTACCGAACAGCAACTACTGAACACCATACAGAGACTAGAGCAGAGCAGCTGTGTGTGAGCAGTGGTGTGCAGTGTGACAAAGCATGAAAACAGCAAAAAGTGACAAAATCAGCTGTTGTCTGAACAAGGGATCTGCAGGAAGCAGAAGTTCATCATGTTAAATTGCAGAGCCAGAGGATGGAGGAGTTGCTATGCCTGAGATCTGAATGTCTTTCCAAGACAAAAACGACCTGCAGGGTTTTTTTCCTAAATAAATCTGTGGATGTTTTCCCATTTGACTTTGCTCTAGGCCCATCAAATATCTGTTTTTTAAAATAAGGAAATGAGAGCAAGAGAGGGTTTAAACCCCTTTTTTCCTGCTTACAAAAAGGCCTTTTGTATGGATGACTTCAGAGTCAGCAGCTCTTCACTAGGAGGAAAATCCTAGGTTACACATTGGACAGGTGCAGCCTGCGTCACTGTGCCAGGGGTGCCAGGCATTTCCCTCAGCCCACATGGTCCTATTCTAATCTAAACTGAGGTGACTGTACTCAGAGAGACCAATTTAAAGGCACACCAAAGCCACAGCAAAGCAGGCTAGGCAAGTGGTGCTATGTGCACTGGCAAATCTAAAAGCAGATTGTATCTTACATGTAGTATGAACATAAAATTTAGGAATGCAATTTCTAAAATTGCCTTTCAGATGACCATATGTGACTGCAAAAAAAAAAAAAAGCACCAGGTGTAAGGAAATGCTTTTACAAGCAGTATGGCTTACTTGTACATTCAGAAAAACCAACTACCTCCTCAAAGCAACCCAAAGAACACTTTGGGGAGAAGCAATCTTGAATGCTGCTGAGATGCAGCAGAAGGGATCAGGGACCTGTGAAGGTGTTTGCAGAGTAGAAAACCTGCACAAATACGTATCTGACTGCCAATGCTGTAGTGGACAAGAAGGAATCATTCTTAGTCACAGCTGTTTTATAAAGGATTAAAAAGAAAGGTTTGATAGTAATGAAGGTAATCGCTGTGCCGTGATCTAAAATAAACTATCACACTAGCTCTGAAAAAAATAGTTAAAGCCTTGAAAGCAGTGAGAAGAAGGAAGGCTCTAATCCCCAAACCACCATCTGAACTTCAAGGTCTAGGAACATCCTAGGAAAAAAAAAAAGACATGGAAAGCTTATGTTCATGTTGTGCATCATCCAGGAGATCATAAAGTGAAAAATGAACAGAATAACTCTAGTAGGCCCTAATGATGCCATGATTTCTCATCTGGGTTTCATCCACTGGCCACTCCTGCATGACCATTGCAAATTTTACAGAAGATCCCAAAGATCCCAGAGAGATATCCAAGAAGAAGAGTTCCAGAGTAGTTTTCAGGAAGGTCTGACCAAACTGAAGTACTTATGATCATCTACTCATAGGGGTGATAAGAACAGATAAGAGGTCTTAAAAGAGGGAATAAGGAAATGCAAGTTTTCCTCTTTGACTCCAGAAGTCAGCATCACCTGCAAATCCAATGTCCTGACGTCTTTGTAAAGGCTTTTCATAGAGGTGTTGTGGCACCTGATTTGATCCTTCAAGGTAAAAGGGACCTGAGGGTAGCAGACCCAGTCTCTGTTTCAGCTCTGCCATCAGTCCCCTGGCCATGCTTCTGGGACTGCAAAGGGTAAAGGAATTGACGTGGTTTTGCACTGGAGGTAGGTTACTCCTTGTGATTTCACAATAGTCAATGTAGACAGTAATTTCTCCATGCCAGTGAAACTGCATATATTTGTCTTGGCTCTGTTTTATTTTTACTTGGTTTACAAACCCAAAGCTGGAACCCTCCCTTGGCATTGTGCTTGAAGACAGTGTTATCTAAAGGAGCCTATGTCATGCCTGAGAAGTTCTTGACATCTTGCTGCAGCTACTTGAGAGAGGATTTGACATTTTATAGCGTCTTTAAATCCATTTTGCACAGATGCAATTTTCTTAGTTCAGCCACAGGATATGGAATGGTTTATTCTTTTTCTTTTCCCAGAACACCCTATGAAGCCCCAGAGCAGGTACTAATGGAAGGGCCTTTGCAAACCTACATTCACGTGTGCCATGAAAATGGCCAATGGATGTCACAATTGCCAGAGGAACTCTGGGATATCCCCCTCTATAACTTAGCTCTTCCAGGTAAAGATTAACTTTTGTTCTCTACTATTTTGTTAGCTTGTCATTTAAGCATTGGAACGTCCTGTTTGTCCCATTTCAGGATGGCTGTGTTTATAATTTGGGTCAGTGTGTGGGAGAAGGGCTTGGAGGAGGTTTTGTGTGATGTTATGTGTGTGTGCATAATTTTAGTCTGTAATGTGTGGGGTTTCTTAGAGGGGAGGGGGGGAAAAAAGAAAGAAAGAGGCACTTTTTTCCAATCCCTCTGCATCATCTTGTCAGATCAGTGTTAATAATCTAAGCATTTGTTTACCTGGGCAATGATAACATTTTCCTAATTAATTCTTGCCACTTCCTATATAATGAAATGGTTCCAAAAGGATAGAAATAACATTTTACCTTATTATTTGTTTATTTGTACTGTTTAAAAGAGGCTGTGAAGGTATGAAAAAAGTAGAATTGAGACTTTTAATTAACATATTTTTATTAATGTAGACTGTGATTTTTCTACATGATCCTGCTTACAAAAACTGGATCTTTCGTATTATTTGTAGATGCAGCTAAATGACACCTGTGTACCATTAGTCTTTCTTTGGTCATATTATTGCTTCTCTCTGCTTCTTTGATTTTTTTCCCCTCTTTCTGTTCAAAGAAGTTACTTTACTTGGGAACATGGAGGGGCACTGGAGGGCTGTCAGCTCTTGAGTGATTCCCTTTGCCTCCACATCGAAAATGGTACAAAAGAAATGTCTAGCACATGGTTTCTTCATATCTGTAGATGCAACAGGTAGTTTGGATAAAAAGCAGCACAGCACGTAGATGAATGTTTTATGTAGGCTACAGGATCGTGGGTTAATTTTAGAAAAGACATATTTAGACAGTTTGAAGGCTTGTCTTCAGTGGGTGCAACCATGAGAGGACCCAAGAACTGTAGTGTTTTGGAATTTTTTCTGCCCTTTCTGAATTAATGGTGTATGGAGATTCAATTAAAATGTAAACCCAGAAGCTTATCTTATGGTGATTTCTTAGAGATGTAATTTGAATTGATGTTCAATACAGAACAAGCACACCTCTGTTTAGGATAAAGCCTTTTCAAGAGGACCCAGGGCAGATACTATAAAAAAAAGTAATCTAGATTTCTCATTTAACTGTCAAGAGAAGAAAATACATATCTGTCTAAGGAAAGAAGAAAGAAGGTAATAGTCTCCTCTTTTTGTCCCTCTTGCAAAATATTCTTAAAAAATCAGTAGCATGCTCAGTGGAGTTTTGTTTTGGTGGAAAAGAAACAGTGTTATTTCTAACAGGCTTTTCATGGTGGTATTTTTTGGACACTGCAAAAAGTGGAGAAGCTGCTGATGTGTGCCTTTGACTTTGTGGCTCTCTTCCTAATGGTGACCTTGTTATTCTTGCAAATGCGTGTTGTTTTTTCACGGAGCACAGGCATGAAGAAAAGAATAGTTGAAGGCAAGCCCATTTCAGCAAACATTGGAGGAATTTTATAGAACATTGCAGGCTATTAGCTTGGAATAGTTTGGTGGCTGTCCAGCTGACCTACAAAACTGATCCAGCCCAAGTCAGAACAAAAACAGATCAAGACCAATCAGGTCAAGACAGCTCTGGCAGGATTTCAGAGGGAGCAGTAACTAGGGGAAACCCACTTGGAAGTGGAAGTTTATCTTGCAGAAGTCATGCAAAAAACATGAACATGACAGAGTGCATTCTGAAAGTATGATGATGAGACAGGCAAATCTCAGTAATTAGTGTTGTGCTTGCACCAGATCCAGCACTGAGGAGTGCTGCTGAGGAGGTGTTGCTCCAAGCTCTGAAGCTACTTGGCTTGATGCTAGCTCACTATTTATGCATCATATTTGTTGTGTCATGGATATACCTTTCTTCCTTTCATTACTGTAACTCACATCACAAGAAGAATCCTAAATAAAAGATTATTATCTGTTTGCTGGTTGGCATCAGTAGATGCAACACCCATCGATGGAATCCTGCTCACCTGTCTCAGACTTGGATTTGGTCCCTGGGTATTTAATGACTCTTACATCTTCTAAGATAAACTTCTTTGATTACATGTCCTCAATATTGATCTTCCATCTGTAACAAGCTTGGTTTGGGTGTCTAAAGCAGGAAAATAGATAGCAAATGGATTTTAGAAGGGAAAAAAATTGAGTGAGACATTAAACTATTACTGACAGTTTCAAAGAATTTTTATTCAAGACCAATTTTGGCCTTTTTTCTTTGGCTACTGCCATTTGCACCAGTAAGATTGTTCAAAAAGGCAGTTCCCAGCACCAGTAAACAATTTGTTTGACATAAGATTTAAAAGATATAAAAATCAAAATAATACGCATTTGCAGATCCTTTGTAAAGATCCAAGCAAGTCACTTTACTGAATTGTTAGCTTTTCTTATTGATGCTTTATAAAACTGGAAGAAATAATGGAACAGAAAAAGCTAGCAAAACCACTTGTTTCCTGTCCTGAAGAAATTGCACGTTGCAGCAGTTTCATCTAAACATGATGCAAGAGATGTGTCAGATTTATTAAGACTTCAAAGAATCAAATATTCGGGCAGGCTGTACTTGGCTCTGATGTTTAGACTGCCCCCTGTGCTGGAAAGAGCCAGGTAATTTTTGAAGTCCATAAAAGACATACCTTTTTCATCTATCCCACATAAACTTACACTTGGATTTGTCTCTGAAACCTTCAACCACTCACCTCTTATACTGGTTTTGTAGGGGATTTGAGGGTTTAGTTCAGGAGGGCATTTTTACCAGATATATAAGATATAAATGTTTAAAATGCCAAGTTAAGAGTTGGTCCAGTCAAAAGTCTAAGAAGATGAATTTCTGCTTTCATGTTTTCCTGTACAGAGATGACAGGATTGAAGAATGAAATCCTGCATTTGGACAACTCTGAAAACAGGATAAATTCTGGATAAATTCAGCCTTCAGCTATTCCTTAAAAAAAAAAAAATAGGTGGTTTTCACATCAAGATTATTATTTCAGTGGAAGATGGTATTTGAAACAGGACATTTTGTTGTGGTTTTGGGCAAACAACTATGTGTAGTTTAGATAGAGACTGCTTTATTGAAATGCCTTGATGTCTTCCCTTCACAAGGATTTCATACTGAACTTACTAATGTCAGGTTAGCAACCTCTGTAAAAGAGCCCACCTTTTTGCCATAACTAATAGGCTGTCAGACAGTGCAGGTGTGTGATTTGCAAATGGGATGGCATATCAGGTGTGCACATGCGATATAATGATGGAATACTTCTTGAGTAGTTAAGATATGAGATTTTTTGTATTCTACAGGGAGTCATGACACTATGACCTACTGTTTGGATAAAAGCTCTGCTGTTAGTGGCAATGAATCCAAGCTGGTGAAGTTATTAAACAAATGTATGCCCTGCATTGTTCACCCCATTATCATGAAGTGGTCTACAACACAGGTAACTGTTGTCTTGTGTTTTCTTCATGCCTTGGCGAAGTTGAAGCTTGTGGTGCAGGTCTGAGAGAGGCCACGCACTCCTGTGCACAATGACAGAATAGGCTGTTGCCTACAAATCTGTGCTCTCATGAGGTGCTGTGTGTCACGTTTTATACTATCACCGTTGTGTGAGATGTCAGTTGTTTTCCCTGTTTATACTGTATATTTCACTCAGTAGCAACAGACAAAAGAATCCCTTGTTGAAGGGATTTTTTTCCCCATAAAGAATAAGAGAATGAAGGTGTGATCCCTCATGTAGGGTTTTGTTAATTTTTTAAATGTCCAAATATTAAGCTAGTAGTTATCTCTTTGTTCCTTACAAATG
Organism: Neodrepanis coruscans; assembly: GCA_013400695.1. Classification (NCBI taxonomy): domain Eukaryota; kingdom Metazoa; phylum Chordata; class Aves; order Passeriformes; family Philepittidae; genus Neodrepanis; species Neodrepanis coruscans. The sequence goes on along the minus strand of VYZS01079874.1, from coordinate 52,196 downwards.
TATGTTAAAGACAAAATTGGGTATCAGGATTTAAGATAGGGCTTTTGAAGAGTCTTCCAAAGAACAGACTTTTATGACATCAAAGAGGCACCAAAAATCTTTTTGCTTGTGTTCTTATTGAAGGAGTAGTTAATTATTGGGGAATTAAAACTGAATAATAGATAATGTCAATAAGTATGTCTAAGTTTCTATTGTTTTGTTTGAGCAGCTCTGGGGAACTGGAAACTTAGACACTACCAGGGTATATGTAATTGCAATGATCAGTTGATGTGTACAGGCACTCTCTAGCACAGAGTCTTGTTAATCTTGAGCTGCTCTTTGCTTTGAGACTTAAGCAAATGATTTAGGTACCTTGTAACTTGTGAATTTCTGGTTGGTGAAGTGATGCTCTTGGTGACAAGCTATCTCCTAACATCATTATAATAATTTTCTGGTCTGAACCCAGTGTGACAAGTGGGAAGTGGCCCATTGCTGATAGGAAAGAAGCACAGCTGTAATCTTGCTCCTCCTTAGCTCTGCAGTGCTCCAGTTATCTTTGTGAGGAGATGACTCCACTCTTTGGTATCCAGAACAGACAGTAGGAGCCCTACTGATGGTAGTACCCACAGGTTCCTGGGTACCCTAGTGCCTAGGAGGTGCCTAGAGCCCTGACTGCTGTGGGTATCAGTCTAGAGGCCCAAATTCTTCCTGTGCAATAGCTGTGTACCTTCCACTCATGCTCTGGATGCCTTGTCTGAGATTGCAGCAGTGAGCAGCATTACTCCCCAGGGCTTCCTCTTGAATTTTACTCTTTAGGGGACAGTGTTCACATTATCTTAATTCAGTATCCAAATAACTAATTAGAGAGTCTAATATGTCTAGTTTCCCATACAGGCATAACAGAAATAAATTAATTCATCTAAAGGGCAGTTTAGAGCAGCTGTTCCGTCTGGTGCTTTTTCTGACCAAAAAGGCTATATATGACCTACAGCCATACATATTCCCATCTCCAACATGCTCCGGACAAAGGGGCATGGATCACCTCTTCGACTGTTCAGCCTATTGTAGACCAAGTGGGCACAGAGGGAGCTATTGGCCAGACCAGCCACACCATCTGACCCCTGGGACACATGGGGCTGGGCTGTCCAGTCCAGCACCTCAGGCACCGCCTGGGGAGATAAAATTACTATCCAAAGAACGGGATGTTATCTGGTTGAAGCTGTGCAGGGTGAGCATCCTGCCATGTGTCATAAGCTCTGTCTCAGTTCTAAAGCTATGATTGTGGTTATTCAGGAGCAATGCCTTGTATTGATTTAGCCTTTGTTAAATCCTTTCTCATTTATATCAGTAGGACCTATGCTTTCTGAAACCTAAAAGTGTTGTCCATAGTAGGTTGAACTGAGACAAATTAGTGTTTAAACGTATTTAACTAAACTGATTTTATTTTCTTATGTAAACTACACATCACTTGGGACTTTTTGCCCCAGAAACAGCTTTATCACCTGTTCCATTCAGCCGTCAGATCCAGTAGAAGAGATTTGAGGGAAGTGGAAATGGAGGACTACTTCTATTTTGTAGGACTTGTACAGGTTAATTCAAATTCTGTAAGAGTTTATCTTGAAAAAGAACAATAGCCACTAGTTTTTTTCTGTTTTTATTTTTCCTTCTGTTAAGGATGAGTGAGCTCCACAGAGACAACCGTGGTAAAGTCTTTGATCTAATAAAATAAATACAGCATTTCTAAGGTGCTGATCCTGCAGTTGTTGTTCATATGAATAGCTGTGTGAAGAGTGATTTATGCACAGATTAATATATCTTTAACTTTCAGAACACAACAAGGGCAGCAGTCTGAAACTAATCTAATCTGTACCTGCAGTATACTCTGCAGGGAAATTGTAATTTCCCTTGTTAGAGAGTGAAATACTTCAAAGTTGCAACTTGGTGGCATATATAGAGACATGTTAAAGATGAAAGACCTGTGCAAAATGTTATAGGGCTAACTTTGTGCACCTTTTTCATCTTTCTAAACTAAAGAAACAAATCTCTTCCAGGCTCTCAGGACATTTCTGTTTCACCTTTCAGGTCTTGACTGTGACAGAGCAACTTGAGGCTGGAGTTAGATACTTGGATTTCAGGATTGCTCACAAGGCTAATGATCCATCTATGAATTTGTACTTTGTGCATATGGTTTACACAAGTGTTACTGTACAGGTATTTTCCTTACCTTTGTGATGGTTATAAAACCAGTTTTTTTATTTAAGAACAATCATAATCTGAAAATGCTGATCCAAGGTCTTCTGAGTAGGTTATTTGTTTTCCTCATGTGAGGACTTGAAACTAGAGAAAATCAGCAGGGCTGGAAATTAGTTTCATCAACTGCATGTGATTACTGGAGCATCATTCAACTCCTCATCCTCAAACCAGTGTTGTTGTGCCTGCTGTCCACTGGCTAGCCACAACGAAATGCTCAATGTCCTTGGGTTTATCTTGTGTTGTCCCAGGATGATATGTTGGGCAATCCTGTTTTCCCAGTAAGGAGAGAAGTTGTTAAAGAGAAGAAGGCCTATTAAAGGCCTAATAGAAATGACTGAAACACTTATTTTTTTGAGAAAAAAGTATTTCATTGAAAGGCTGAGAGACTCAATCTGGATCCTGTGATCAAATTGCTGGCAGCTGCTGCGAAGCAACTGCTGTGAGTTGATCTTGCATGTGCTCTGGAACCTTGGAATAGTTTACATCTTTTTTCCATTTGTTGGGACCTGCACAGCCAGACACAGCCAGCTAATGCAGCTTTTCCATTGTAGAGTAACTGGCTAAACTTCAGTTTCATGCTTATGACTTTGAACACTTCATATGTTGAGATTCCATGATGACTGGCAAGCTCATGTAAACAGTTGGATGTAGTGCCTGACTGCTTTGCTGATTGTATGTAATCTTCATATAGTTGACATTGCCAATACCAAAGGAGGGAAATGAGTCCTGTTATGTTTAAGTAAGCACAGAACTTTTCCCTGTTTTTGAGTTGGCCACCAACACATTGGTTGTCCTTAAAGAACCTTGGGCAGTTAGGTTTACTGCTAACTTGCCTATAGGCAGGTTATTATGCGTATAGGCACTATAGCCATATATGCCTATATTACCAAAATACAAAGCTGTTAAGTGTAGTGTGCCAGAACCATATCCAGAGCAAACTAGCACAGACCTCTGAAAGTAGGTTTTCCTGGGGCACATCTCTCTAGACTCCCTTGTGGGCAGTCAGACAGCCATCCTCCAGAAACCTACATTGATTTTCATTATTGTGATCGTGAGTCTACTCCAGCTATCAGTGCTTTTCTGATTTTATCCCCTTTCCCCTGCATAGCACAGATAACTTCCTAAGTTGCCATACCTCTCTCCTGTAGGATATTCTGTGGGAAGTATTAAGGTGGTTGGAAGCTCATCCTCAGGAAGTTGTTATCTTAGCCTGCAGGAATTTTGATGGATTAACCAGAAGACTTCATAGTCATCTTGTTGACTATATAAAAGAAATTTTCCAGTGTAAACTGTGTCCCAGAAATGTAAGTATGAGATTGTTTTTTCATCTCCTTTTTTTAAGAATTATATGTTACAGTGACATCCATGATTCCAAATTTTTAGATATATTTTACTTCCACTGTGTTTTTAACCTAGGAAAGGTAACATTTGCTGCATCAGAGCTAGGTCTTTACCTAAAAAAATTGAGGAAATAAATAAAAAAATCTATGGGCCACAGTGAGAAGGACAAATTAAATTTGACTGTCATGTCTGTTGAGTTGTGGGACAATAATAGAGACAAAGTTGTCATCCAGTGTCCTGTCTGAGTTTTCTGGGAAAGGGAAAGGGAAGAAAGGAAAGGAAAGGAAAGGAAAGGAAAGGAAAGGAAAGGAAAGGAAAGGAAAGGAAAGGAAAGGAAAGATAGAAAAGGAAAGGAAAAGGGAAGAGAGAACAAAGAGAAAAGAGGAAAAGAGGAGAAGACGGGAGGGGAGAGTAGAGCAGAGTGTGTGTGTGCTGTAGTCCATACCGTATTTATAGAATTTAAAGAATCCATTTTCTGCCTTTTCACATCAGTAATTGTAAATGAATTTTTGTGCTGTTTATAATAGACCTCTGGAGGTCATAGGGTCCAAATCACTGTGCAAAGCAGGACCAACTTCAAAGTGCCATTGGGCTGTGTGCTGTCTATTCTTGAATATCTCTACTCATGGAGACCCCACAACCTTTCTATGCAACATCTGTTCCAATATCTGACCACTCTCACAGTAACTGTGTTTTCCTTCTCTATCTGATCAGAATCTTTTTTTGCTGTAATTGTGTCTGCCAACTTTCATCCTTTGCTATGCATATTAGAGGATTCTTCTCTGCATTTATCCATTATGTTTTTGCAGACAGCAGTAAGACCTGTCCAGTCTTCTCTTTCTCATGCTGAACAGACTGAGCTCCCTCAGCCTGTCCTTGTGTGCAATGCTGTAGCCTCTGCTTGCTCTGGTTGTATGCTGCTGGACTCACTCCAGCACATCAGTGACTTTTTTGTACTGAGGAAAGCCCCATCTGGAAATAGTACTTGACATGCAGTTCCACAACTGCTGAATAGAAGGGAAGAACCCTGTTTATTCACTTTCTGTCTGTGCCTCTAGTAATACAGCCCAGTTTACAGTTGAATTTTGCCACATGGGCACACTGCTGGCTCATGTTCAGCTTGATGTCTACAAGAACCTCCAAGTTCTTTTCTGCAAAGCAGGTTTCTAGCCATCTGCCCCCAGTCTGTCCTCGTGTGTGGGTTTAGTCCATTCAGNTAATCTGTGGATGAGCAGAGTGACACTGGAAAAGACCATCGAATTTGCTTTCAGATAAAAGGTCAGAAAAAAGTTACTAACTGCAAAAGGGGCAAGCTGCTACTGATAGTTTGTGGAAAGAAAGAATTGAAAGAATGTTTTCAGATCACTTCACTGGACAAAAAACATTTCTGAGTTGTGTCCAGGGGAAGGGAGGAAGGGCACTGGAGAAAAGACAAGCCAAGTACTTCCCTTGAGCAGGAAGACTTTATTTCTGTGGAGTCTGTGACCATCACAGTGGATCTCACCATTTCTGCTAGTGGTACCATTGCAGGTTAGGCAGCTCTGGGACTTTTCAGGATTACAAATTCAGATTTAGTATCAAATATCCAAGTGCTTGCTCACTTATTCTAAAATAAACTGCTATCTATTGTTTTTCAGTACTGCATCTCTCATTGCAGAATGGTTAAGTATTCATAAAGCAGCTGTTAAGTCAAGATCTGTATGTAGTACTGGCACAGG
>VYZS01079874.1:16371-29686 GCA_013400695.1 Neodrepanis coruscans | reverse complement strand
GTTTACTTGCAGAGTTTGCATGCACTTTATACCCTGTATGATGCTGTACATACAAAACTCCCAAAAAGTATTTCTTTCAGTTTATGCATTTCAAAGAGTACCTGTAGTTCATGCACCAATAGTTTTACTGCCTGCGTTAAAAAACTGAAGTATGCTCCACTCCTCAACATTTAAGGGTTAGGAATGAAAGTTTAAATATTTGAAACATTCAAATATAAGCTTGCTCTGAATTTACACCTCGTATTCAAAATACAACTCAGCATTCACAGAACTGTATCAGTACAGGTATAGAAACTTGAGCATATAGCTAATCCAAAATGTTGACATTCTTCATAACAAAAGGTGTGTTATCACTAACAATTTTTTAAAAAAAAAATTTAAAAAATANCTGCTGGCAAATTTCTTTCACTAGATCTGGAAACATATGTATAAACTGGACAAATACAATAGGTATTAAGTTTCCTTTCAACAAAACAGTCCTCAGTCCATATTACAATTTGCAAATTCAGAGTCATAACTGACCACTTCTCATAACATCAACAGCTTTCAAACAATACCAGTGTAAAGAATATTGTTTGATATTATATTCAATTACCTTTGTTAGTGAAGATATTCTTTCCACATTCAAGAAGACAGCTGTCAGATGGGGCAATTTTTTAATCTTTTCTAAAAGTGGATAACCATTGAAAAGACAGTGTTAAATGTAAATTCTCTTTTTAAGATTCACAGACTATACACCATTTTGCACTGAGCAGAACGTTCATAAAACATCAAATGGCACCATATTCTTTGTTCACAGAACAGTTGTAATTGCACTAATTTAGTACTGTGCCAAGAACAGCTGCCAGTTTCACTTATGTCAATCATAAAAACTTACAGACTAAGTTGTCTCGCATATTTTCTGTGAGCATGAGTTATGTCTATTCTGTATTGCTTTTGTAACCTTAAAACTTACCTGAAGTTTGTCTGCAAACCTGCATGATGAATAAACAAAATTCCCTCTTTCAGCTTTTACAACTATCTTTAAGCAGTCGAGCTGCAAAAGTCTCGCATTTATGATTCAGTGCTGAAAGATCTCAGTCCTTACCTGTCAAAACCTGAAAGCTCCCTTTGCCAAAAACAACCTTCTTGTCAGGATTTTTTGTAGGTATGATTATTTTATCTAAAACTGTCCAATTCTGAAGAGTATCTACAAGAGCAATGGCCTCAGCAATCTGTAATTCAGCTTCAGGAACATAACAATAATAAAAAAGAAAGAAAGAAAGATTACAATGTACCATCATAACTCTCCTCAGATCTCCAATAACTATAGTACACGCATGAACATGAAAAGACTAAACTACATTAAATTCTATTACAGTATTTATTTTAACCTCTAGCACAAGAAGTAAAATGTCTTACCTCCAATCAGAGTAACTGAATATTTTGATATAATTTTATCACAAAAAGCATCTTTCTGCCAGTATGAATTACTTCCACAGTTGTTTAGAAAATTTTTAATTGTATTGACAGTAATGAAATTACCAATCTTTTTACCTCAACAAGTGAAATGAGTAACTAGCTGAAAAAATCATTTTTTTAGATGAGCACAAAACCATGTGATTAACACCCTGGTGTTTTGCAGGAACAGTTTAGGAATTATTAATACGGCATATCCTGCTGCTAACTTCATAGCCCCTTATTCATAAAGGACATACACTGGTTTATGACTTGCTAAAATCAGCAGATTCCAATCCTATATTCTAGTTCACCACTTATTTTTTGAGGATTTTATAAAAGTGATTGAAAAAGACTACATGGGCATATCAGATCGGTAGATCCATGATTTGTCTAACTTTTTCTCATTTCATAAGAGATTTATCAAGCTGCTCTAGACAGCAAAACATAATTTATATACTAAATAGGTTACCTTGGTCCAAAAGGTAATATATTTTTAAAGATAACCATGATCCGCTTTCTCCTCATATTGTTAGTGTTTCTTGTAAAATGCACAGATTTCCTGTTCTATCTGCGGTGTATCAACAGTCATTCCAAAACATTTGCTCAGACTTCAGGCTCTTCATCTGGAGGGCCTAAATAAATGGAAAGGGATCTGCTATTCTTATGTATGTTTGGACAGTAAGGTGCCTTCATATTTCACTTATTTTTCAGCTGTAAAATGGGAGTGCTTCTGCAAACTCTGAAAAGGTTACAAACTTTATTTGGTAATGTGACAATTTGTTATAATTAGCAGCACTAATGAAATTTAGGTTCATCACATAATAAATCTGAATACAAGTATCATATATAAACCATGTATTGCCATCCAGAGGCACCTGGACAAGCTCAGTAAGTGAGCTCATGGGACTCTCATGAGGTTTCACAAGACCAAGTCCAAGGTGCTGCACTTGGGTTGGTGCAACCCCTGGTATCAATACAGACTGAGGGATGAACAGACTGAGAACAGCCCTGCCAAGAAGGACTTGGGAATGCTGGTGCACAAGAGGCTGGATATGACCCAACAGTGTGCACCTGCAACCCAGAAAGCCAATTGTGTGCGTGGCCAGCAGGTAAGGGAAGTGATTCTGATCCCCTGTTCTAGTGGGACCCCATGTGGAGCACTGCATCCAGCTCTGGGGGTCCCAGCACAAGACAGACATGGACCTGTTAGTGCAAGTTCAGAGGGCCACAAAGATGCTCTGAGCAACCTGCTCTACTGAAAGATGCCTCTGCTCATTGCAGGGGTATCAGGCTAGATGACCTTTTGAGTCCTTTCCAACCTAAACTATTCTACAATTCTGTACATAAAAAGCTAATTTACAAAATGCTTAGTACTTTCTATTGCAATTTTAAAATGACAGAAGAGTTTGAAGAGTAGCATCAGGTTCATTACTTAATTGTGCAAGATTAGCACATATATATTAACTTGCTACAAGGATTTCCGAGAGAAATCTAATTGCAGTCCTAAATAAGGTTCTTATAGAGGAATTATTAGTGACTGCATCACTAAGTGCATAAAAGCACTTAAGTCCCTGAGAGGACTTATAAACGACTTCATCTTCACTGCCTTCTCTTCTCGGGACAACACAGTATTCCTGCTCTGCAGCCAGATGCTGGGCAAGCCTAAGGCCATAGGGCTCTGGCCCCCTCGGCCAAGCAGCTGAGGGCTGAAGGCCATTAACCTTCTGCTAATGAGTGGGACAACCCGGCTCTTTCCCTAAGGAACCTGCCCACTCCTGCACGAACGCGTTTTGCCGTCCAAGATACAAAGTGCCCGTGATTTACAAGTCTAAGCACAGACCTGCCAACACTCACTGACAGCTCCTTGTCTTTTAAAACGTTGCCAGAAGGAAAGAGTGGCCTAGATCTTTTATCCGAGCTTGTGTTTTGCAAACAGCATTTCGAAGTTTCACCGCTGTAACAGCGGGTCTACTTCACATTACTGGCAGTAATTACAGAACCAGCTGAGCTTGGAAAAGACCTCCGATTACATCGAGTCCAACCTGTGACCCAACACCACCATGTCAACGAGATCATGGCACGAAGTGTCACGTCCAGTCATTCCTTAAACAANGCGGGGCGGGACTGTCAGCGGCCGCGTCCTTCCGGCCGCTACGGAAGCGCCGCCGCCCGCCCATGTGACAGCGATCCCGCCCGACGGCCGTGATTGACGCCGGTGCCGGGCCCGGGCCCGCCGCGCCGGGGGAGCGCCCGGGGCTGCGTCGGTAGGATTAATTTCTTTCTCTGTTTCATCCTCTTCTGCNGGTGACTTCACCACCTCCCAGGGCTGTCCACTCCAAACCCCCTGGATGTATTCCTGCGCTCTGGAGCCCGCCCGCGCCCCCCAGCCCCGCACCCGTCGTGAGCGGAGACTTCTTCGGGCCCCACTTGACCGCAGGGTGCACGATGGCAACGCGCTGCGCGCCGGGCTCCAGGGGCAGCGGAGAGGGGCCCAGCAGCTCCTCCAGCTCCGCCTCATCCTTCTCCTCATCTCCGTCTTCTTCTCCATCCCCGCCGGCGCCCGCCGCCCCCTTCCACCGCTCTCTGCCGCCCGAGCCCGNGGGGGATGGGCTTTACGCCTCTTGTTTTCCTGGAATTAACTCCCTTTGTTTTCCTTTCTTGATAGTTTTCGGCTACTTTTTCGCCCGCAAGAGCCGAAGGGATGTTAATTTTGTAACGCTCCCGATCTCTGTGAAGTTTCCAGAGAGGGTCGCTGCAGAAATAATGTAGCGGCAATGATCGCCGAGCCCCACGCAGCCAGCAGCCTGCCCAGCCGAAAGTAAGCCCTGCTTGCACAGGTTGCCTGTCAGATTGATTGGTAAATTAGGGTGCTGTCCCTTGGGGTTGTGCCTTGCAGATGCCGCGGCAATCTGCAGTGTGCCATTTTTGGGTGGGAGAGATGAAAAAAAGGGATTTGCTTGCACTATGTCTCGTTACTAATGTCTTAATTTTATTCCCTTTTGTATATCGCTTAGCATCTTCTTTATGCTGTTTGACAGGGACCTTGGCCTTACAAGCTTTTCTGTACCTTATTCACTACACTGTGAATGAACCCACTTTGAAAAAAAAAAAAAGCAGATTCACTGTCAGTGCATGCGTTTCCTTCAGTGGTGAATTTTGGGATGCTGAGGGGGAAGAGTGCTAAGTAATCTGTAGGCTCCCTGTTGGCTTTGAAGGGGGCAGAGCTATTTTTGTCAGGGATCCATCAAGTCTTCTCCCTTTTATAACGTATTTTTCAGTCATCAGTTGAGATGATCTAAAATATGCATATTTACAGAATGGGAATTAGAGTAGATATAAATAAATAAAAGATTTGGATATATCCTGTTTGGTTTCAAAGAATGAGTGAAACTTCTTAGATGTTCAGTGTGACATGCTTTGAACTTGTTGCAGCCCAATCTTTGCTGCCCCAGGTATTTTACTTCACTGTGCTGTAGTGAAGGCCGAGAGGGTTGTAGTCCATGATGACAATTAAAGTCCTTTCCAATGTGTTTCATCTGAAACCAGCCTTTTAGCTTCAGAAGTGTCAAGAAGGCACCCGTCGGTTGTTTAGTGGAGCTTCTTATGTTGATTCTAAAAGATCATGCAGTTGTGTTGAAATGTATAATTTAAAAAATTCTACAGGATTCTTTCCGTAACACAGACTAATTGTTTCTTTTACACAGCTCAAAGAATATGTTATCTTGTAAGTAAACAGATAGCTTTCTTTTTTAAGTGATAGTTCCAAATGTTTATTAAGATGAGGAAACTGAATTTGGAAGTTGTCATAGTAGTATTGTGTTTGAGGACTAGATGTAGAACTCGACTTCCTTCCTACTTAAAGTGTTTTATCTTATCAGTAATACTTCCAGTGTAAGTGAAAGGACCATATTGTGGCAGGAGCACATGGGAAAAATGAGTGTCTGAGCCAAATGTAATGGGGCGTAGAGGTGAAAATTAGGACGAGATAGGAATGTAATTCTGATTATACTTTGTTACTGATCGCTGACAGAAGCAAACTAAATGCGTAAGAGCTGTTTCCTCCAGTGCGTGAGGCAGTGAATTTATGTCTGCAAAAATGCTCAACGTGGTGTGTAATAACAGGGGGAGGAAATAAAATCTGGTTCAAAATTTGTTAAACGTACTGCTGCTCTCTTGTAGTTGAAAAGATGTTAAGTGGAGTTACGTATACGGGTCACTGCAGAAGTGAGTGATCCCTGTGTCTTCCTCAACTAAGAGCAGTAGTTCCTGTCTTGCTCAAGAAGATAAGATGATGTTGTATTGATGATGTTAGTATTTAGTGTTTAGTTACATTGGTTGAGTGTTTAAGACAAATGTTTAGTTGCATGTGTGACAATTTCAGATGCATTGTTTTGTTCAGCACTGTGAGCCCAACATGAGGAAGATCAGCAGTCTTCTTTCAGGTTTGCTGTGTTTTGGTAACACGCTGTTCCGTATGCCAGGCATTCCCTTGCTTTGTTAAGCTCCTTATGCTACAAGTAAATTTTATCTGGCATAAGCTACAAAGTAAGTAGTTCAGTAGTACTGTACGAAGTAAGTAGTAAATTAGACATGATTGTCCATTGTGTCATCCTTCAGGGTGTTCTTGGGAAAAAGATGCACGAGTTAAAACTGCAAAGAAGTATGTTCTAGACAGAGGTATTAAAACCAGTATGGGATCAAACACTTGATGGAACTGTCCTGGAGCAGTTCTGATTTTTTAATTAGTTAAATGTTTTTAATCAACTTGGACTCAATCATAGTTGCTATAATCAAATGCCATGCATTTATTTTCATTGTGGGATGGAGTAAGTTGCTAAGCAGTATGTGTAAACAATTCAGGAAAACTTATGTTGTATAATGCAGAAACAGGTAACTTGTGTTGGGTTCCATCTGAGTTGTACTTCTAATGAAACAGTGCAAGTAAGAACCTGTCCAGCCCCGTAATGTTGCATTTTGCTTTGAAATCAGGAGTGAAAGGATTTAATCACATAGGAGAAGCAGCTACTTAACAAACACATTTGGATTTTTTTTGGTTTTGTGGTCTGTAGAAGAATCTGGAAAGAGCCAACTGACATCAGAAAAGCAATCAATATTGCTATCTCTTGCTGCTTGCTCTTTTCTGATAGGAATTCTCTGGTGGTACTTGAGATACGTAATTTCTGTGGCTCACAGTTATAAATCAAAGGAGATATTTGAAAACTTTTGCAGATGATCACTTGTAGCATGCTGACTCAGCTGTGAACTGTAGGTCATTCCACTTGTCAGATGCAGAAGTACAGACAAGAAGTCCTCATGTGAGGATTGGTTCAACCTTAATTATTTTCTTTGCTTCCATTTGTCAAACACTGTGGCTCGTTTTGAACTTTTCTATGAGAAGTAGTTCATTGAATTTAACTTTCATGGGACTTTCCTCTGTAGGGAAGGTAAGCATTTGCATAATTGCATTTAGAAGTTTTGCACATTTTTATGTAATTTTATATAGAATTTTTATAGGAGTCTTTGGAAGCATATTTTACGTTCCTTCTCGAAGTGTCTCAATAGATGAAAAAAGTAAACAGAGACATGTTTAAATGAAAACTTCTCTCTGCTCTCACTAACAAAATAACATCAGGACCTTGGTCTTGCAGTTGATGCTATTCAGCCTCAGAATTTGCTTTGCAAAGCGGTCGTGGGAAGAACAGCAAGAATGCTTATCTGGCGTTGATAAACCTAGCTGGGGTTGAGCTGGCTCTGCGTCCATAGCACAGTTAATTCTTGTCCTGGTTTGGACTCCAGGAGGCGTAATAGTGATGAGAAAACACAGTAGAAAAATCGAGAACAAACCCACAAGGTTTATTTTACACACACAGATAAACCGACAATAAAACTCAAAGACAAACAAATTAAGCTCCGCCGGTGCTGTCTGCTGGGCTGCTGGTGTGAGGGAGGAAGCTAGGATGGCACTGGGTCCTCGCTGAGGTTTCCTGAAAAACAGGGACAATAAAAGGAAACCAGGGGGACCCCCGAGGAGAGAAATACCACAGCTGATGAAACAATATCGTCTTCAGCCCTTGCCGCTGCCTCCGCTGCCGCTGGAGCCGCAATGCCACTCGTGCCGCTGGAGCAAAGACGAGCAGAGATGCTACTCCACTGACCGATGAGCCCCGAAAGAGAAAGATGGCCTCCGGGATCGCTGTTTTACAGGGAGCCAATCCTCTGTGATCTTGGAGTCCCTCCTGGGCGCAGGTCACCTCCAGATTGGCTAAACGGTGCCTGGGAACCACCCCCCTGCAAGATCTCACCATGAGGCAACATGGCGGCGCTTCCCATCAGAATTCCATGTGGCCAGGGCCCGAGGGGGGATGGGGGCCTCCTGCGAACACCATGGGGCGCTCTGGGGGCCCCAAGCACTGCTATTGGGCTGCCCTCACCCCATGCTAGTGGCAGCCACTCGCGGCAGGGTGGTTCCCCTGCCACGAGGGCTGCTGACAACTCTGTTCGTCGTCGTGTTTCACGTGCACGGGAAACCCACTGCACATGCGCACAGTGCCGGGAGCAGCTGAGCCGAAATTTGCCGGCATTCAACGGCGGTCCCCTGCTGCCGCCGGCAACCAGGGCGGCACCGCGCTTGCCGTGATGCCACCGTGCCAGAGGGGCCGCGCCTGCAGCAGCCACGAACTGGCAGGGGAGGCGGTGGGCACCTCCGCCGACCCGCAGGATGGGACGGGGGCACATCCCGCTCTGGCGTGGACTGGCACGAGAGGCGGCGGGCGCTCCTGTTGCTGTTGGCTGCAGCAGCCGCGGACAAACCGGCAGGGGACGGCCCTGGACCTCTGCACATCCCAGGGATGGAGTGGAGCTTGCCTGTGGCACGGGGCAGCTCTCCAGCTCAGCACCGGCGGCCGTGGGCTGGGCCGGTCCCGTCCCTGTGGCGGCACTCGCTGCCGCTGTGAGGACTGGGGACGGAGCACGGCACCTGCGCCCGCCCTGCCACTTTGCTTGCCTGTCTTGTTTCTATAAAAATACAAAGGCAAGGTTTAAAACACCCCATCCCCCTTCCCCCCTTCCTAGAAAGGGCAAAAAAAATGGAGAAAGGGAAAACAGGTTTTAACTTCTGGAACTTCATTTCACCCCATAACAATTCTCCATCTGGGCTAGTCGACGTTGGAAACCAGACCGTGTAATACGCTGTATTTTCCTCTGTAAAGTGGTCGCTTGTGTTAGTACACTCTCTTGTTGCAGCAGGATCATGAAAATAAAAGTGATAATAATAAATAAAATAATAATAATAATTATAATAAAAGTGAAAATAAAAGTACACTGTCGTATTTACTTTCTTTTTGTGCCTTCTTATAGTACAAGTCAACTGACTTCATGTCCTGGCTGCTGTAGTTTAAAAGGAAGCCATAGCTGTCAGCTTCCAGTACTGGACCTGCTGGGACAAGTGGGATCCAGCTCGTCTGCTCAAATGTGGCAAAGCACATTGTTAGCATTGGGAGTAATGAAAAGTGGCACGATTTCATTGCAGATAAGTGTATGGCTTCATATCTCCCAGAAGGTGCATCTTTCTTTATAAAATTATTCCTCCATCATATTAGCAATGACTTGCAAATTAAATTTCTTATATGTCTTTTTTTCTTCAGCATGTTTTATAAACAAAATAAACCTTTTTTTTCCTCTCATTTTAGATTGTAGACCCACCAAATGTTGCTGCCTTGTTTTGTTTAGAGCACCTGCAATATTTGTGCATATTGGTGCATATTTGTGCATATTTGTCTTATTTGTTCCTGGTGCAAAGCTCTTAAGTCAACAAAGACTACACTGAGTCAGCATGAGCTTTCTGTTTCATTTACTTACTTTCTATACCCTTGATATCTTTGATAGTTTTGCTAGTTCTCTAATTTTCCGTATATCTTACAGGAAAGGCAATAGTTTGAAAAAGGCCCCAAAGTTCTGTTGTACTTTTATAGTTAGCTTTTTGGTTTTTAGTAACGAAATGCCGTAATTCCAAACAATTAATTAAAAATACTAACATACATAGGTATGCTTTTATTTTCTTCTGTTATTTGTCCTCAAGTGTGTAGCTCTGTGTTCTCACTGCTAACCCTTTCAACATGTTTGTTACACTTTAGAGAGAATACTGTCCATGGTGAGACTGTGCCTGAGTCTACTGTGCAGAATGGTAACTGTGTGAGAAATGGCAACCTGAAAATACAAGTAAGTTGATTTTAAAAGTTTTTTTAAGTTTTAGTTATCTTAAATTGTGAAATTTATTTTCTGTCTCATACAGTTGTTACAAAATTGAGCATTACATAAACCAATCACATTGCATCTAAAATCTAGTCACTGGATATAGGTTGACCCTCAAATTCCATTGTCATCAGGGCCTCAGTACAGGCTCTCATTTTGTTTCAGCATGTGCTTTTCCTTCCCTGGGCTTTGTGTTCAGCTGATGTTGTTTTGCAGGCTGTGAGTTTAACCTGTCAGTGAAAAGATGTAGAGGAGCTTCTGTGCTTGTTGTCTATTCTTCAGAAATTACAGCTGCCACTGAAAATTGCGTTCTGGGTAGTACACAACTGAACAGAAGCTTCTTTCGTTTTATATCTTCCTATGCTTATGACTCATTGTTGGGAAAAAAATCATGCTATTAAATCCTTTATTTGCCCCCTTTTAGCATGGTTGTGTTTGAGAAAGCTTTGTGGATGTCCTTGGGACATAAAAGTTGGAAGCCTAGGGAAATGGTTACAGTAAGAGTGAAATAAAACTTTTTGTTAGGGGATAATTCATGTCTCTGTGAGTGTCTGTTGTGCACTGCCTTTTCTCACGTACTTTCTTTGCTTGACTTGTTTCAGAGAGAGAAGCGGAAGGTCCGAGAACACTGTGAAAACATAAGGAGAAATCCTACCAGTAGAAGAAGAGTGAGCCAGCTGCAGAATGGCGAAGTGGTTGAGGCAGTTACATTGTTTGAAGTGGTTAGCATGGGGAAGCAGGCCATGCAGGTATTTCTAGCACTGTATTCTGGAAGGACTTGTAGAGGGAAGGTGGATCAACAGTGGTCATTTCAATTATTTATGTTGTGGAGCATTTGCATTTTGGCATAGGTGGGGAAGAAACAGGTTTGATTGAAAAGCTGTTATGAGCATGGCTTTTTCTTCCCCCTGCCCCGTGCTTGCGTTTTGGTATTTTTCTTTAACCTCCTTCCCAATGCAGTTTGACAGTAGTTTGCGTTTGACAGAGTAGCAGGAAGCCCACCTTCCTCACATGTTCTGAGCACACGTATGGATTATGTTTGTACATGTATGCGAAAATCCGGAGCCCCAAATATTTTTTATACAGAGCTATAGATGTGTCTCCAGTGTGTAGTGTCAGTCAGTAAAGTGCATGTGTGTGCACGCATGCATAGAAAGTACATTTATGTTTTGGATAAGAGACCTTAGTTTTTCCAAGATGTTTGTGTGGATGAGCTTTTGCCATGCTACAGCTGTGTTAATTTCAGTAATGCTCCTGAAGAGCTTGGCTTCTGCTGTGCAAACCATGATGGGAAAGTCTTGGAAAGGCAGAAGATGTTGAGTTCTGCTGCTGCTAGAATTTAGCAGACCTGTGTGGAACTACCAGTGTTGAAGCCTGGATGGCTTGTCCCAGGAGACGTGTGTTACACACAGACTGTACTGCACTAGAAATAAAATTTGGAGTTGTTTGTTGGCTTAAGTGTAGTACATTAATTGTTTCAACTTACTGCACAAACCAAATGCTAAAGAAGAGAACTTCCAGGAAAAATTGCTAGTATAATTTAATACTAAATATTAGATGGTGCAGTATGTGTGGCTGTTTGTTTATTTGTTTGTTTGTTTTTAAACTGTTAACTCAGTGCTAGCAAGAAGTCAGGAGGACAAGTTTTTTTTTAATACTAAAATTATTTAAACTGTGGTTATGAGCAGTTAAAGGCTTTTATTTTGCCCCAGAAGAAGTCTTTTAGAACTATTAGAAATAGAACAGCATTGTGTGGAGGTTATTCTTGTTTGTATCATTTAATGTAGATGAAACAATGTTAGTTTGTGTCTTTATTATGGGTGTCCTCAGTGGAGTGCAGCATGCTGTGTTCAGCTCCTGACTAATGAGTTTCTTTAATCTGTTCTAGTCTGTAGTAGATGATTGGGTTGAAGCTTATAAACAAGACAGGAACGTGGCACTTCTAGATCTGATCAACTTCTTCATTCAGTGCTCAGGCTGTCAAGGTAATTTACCCTCTTAGTAGCCCTTTCCATTGTCTGTGGGTGAGAGTAGTCTGAAGTGTGCTTTCTAAAATGGAATTTTTCTCTGCAGTAAATCATGTGCTTATAATCTGTACTGTTCATTAAGACAAACTCCAGATGGGCAGGACTAATAGTAAAGAATGCTGCTGATTAAATTCTTTGACTCTGTGTTCACAGTATTCCAGCTCTGAGAGTTGTATTTGAACGCGGTTTGCAAGGTCAGGTTTCTGAAGTGGAATGTCACATCGCTTTGCAGAATCCCCACATAGGGAAGATGGTTTTGATTGAGTGTCCTAATTAAAATCCAGTGTTTCAATTTCCATTTGTTTTGTAATTTTCTAGTTTATTTTGTTGTGCTAGTATCTTTGTTTGAAAATAAGCAGCTAGCAAATTCAGCTCCCTGCTTTGGTGGCTATAAAACCAATCTTGCCTCATTGCGAGGGTTGTGAGTCTGTCTGTTTCATAACAAACATGGAAACACCAACTTGTGGGGACAATCTGCTAGCAAAATGCTTCAGGATGGGAAGTAAGAGTTTTAAGAAGACTGTTCTGTTAATTTGAAACTCTGAATGTTTTTAGGCAGCTAGAAATGTACCTTCTGTGCTTCTTTTTTTTCCCCCAGGTCTTTGGCTAATTTACTGTCTCTTATGGGAAATATTTTGGATTTTTTGACTAGCAGTGGGCAGAATTTTAGTAAATCCTTGAAGTTAATGAATGAACAGAAACAGTGGCAGACAGCACAGAGCAGACTTCTCTAATATGAATTTCAGTTTTGGTTCATCAGTACTTTTTCCTATGGATGAATTTATGTGTCTGTTTATATATACGTTGCCCATACCAGTGTAAACAGATAAACCCCTTTCTTGGCGTTTATAGATTTAAAATAAAGTCCTTACTGTGGTTTGGACTTGATGAATGTTGTGTGGTTGTCGGTAATTCTTTTTAAAACATTACTTTTCTAGGCATGGTAACAGCAGAGATGTTTCAGAGTTTGCACAAGAAGGATGTCATGCGAAAAATGACAGAGACTTTTGATGAGGTAAGCACAGCTTTGACTTTACATGTCTTTTTCATATAAACGATAGACTCTACTTTAGTAGTAGACAGAGTCCCTGGACAGAGTTCCTGTTGCTTATCAGAAGCTGTGTCCCACTGCCTTAATTTAGGAAAATAATGCTGTTTTTCAGAATAGAAATTTGGTGGTATAATGACCCATTTTAGCAGCAGCAGGATATGTTTTTAGGAAGTCACTTTTACTTTGGGAGTTTTATTGGGGCCATCTAACTACAGTCATACGGAATCTGGCTTTCTCTTAGGAATTCTTTTGATAGTGACTATACAGATAGATATAACCTGGTGTTGCAGCAGCTAAATGGTTCCTTTGCTTTTTGGTTGATAGGTCCTTTAAAAGATGCTAATACAGATTACAGATGAACTAAGTCAAATGTATTTTTAACTTTTATTTGAATATGTTCCTTATGCTGTACTGATAATATCAATAGTATTTTTAAATAGTTGTTTTATGTCATATGAAAGATTTTTAGATAATTGTGAAAAAATAGTGGCTATTTCATTTCTTGTGGATTGTTGAGAAAAAACACATATCTTTACAATTCTCTTTC
>VYZS01079866.1:0-21541 GCA_013400695.1 Neodrepanis coruscans | reverse complement strand
CGCCGCTGGCCCCAGGCACGTCCGCAGACCCCGGGCGCCCGTGGCCCCGGGCGCGCCTGCGGTTCCCGGGTGCACGCAGCCCCAGGTGCACCCCCAGCCCGCGCGGCAGGAATAAAGACCCGTTTTACTTTTGTTTTTCATTCTATGACAATTGCTTATTTGTATTAATTCTCTTACCTTCTGTCCAGGCAACAAACATCAGGGAGAAGAGCAGTAATAATTAAAATAACGTCATAACAGCAGAGTGATGTGGTACAAGTATGACACTAAAATGCCTCAGGATTTATTATCTTTATTTTTTATTTGTTTTGTTTCTCTTTTGATAAATGTGGACCTCAGCTGTAAATACAATTTTCCTGCGGTTGGTTGGTTGGTTGGTTGGTAGGCTGGTTGGTTGTTTTGTCTTGGGAGGGTTGTTGTTTGTCTGTTTTTGGGATTTTGTCGGGGTTTTTTGTTTTGGGGGTTTTTTTGGTTTTTTTTTTTTGTAGTTCTGAGAAAAGATTTTGGAAAAGATAATACATATTCTTAACAACTAGGCTAATGGTTGTGACCACTAGTCTTAGACTGAGCATATATATCAGAGAGATCACAGTCAATAGAGGAAAAAAGTTGTTTAGGTATGAATTATCTAACCTATTTTAGATTTTTCCTTTTGGACAAGAGGAACTTGCCCTCTAAATGTATGTCTCTTTCTACTGGCAATAACACACCTTGAGGTCATGAACTTGGATAGAAACTTTTTTGCCTTACTGCCTCTACACCTCAACAGTGATAGTAGTGTAAGAGCTACTAAGAAAGATGAGAGGTTTCTTTAACAGGGGTATGTACACAAAAAATTAAATGCAAATCATCCTGATTTTTTCATCCTTTTTATATATTTTTTTTAATTTTCTATATATCCCCTCAAGATTTGTAAAGATGTATACTGAAATATCTTTAATTATATATGTATTTTATGAATACATACTGAAACTATATAAACTTGTGGTTGATAAATTAGCAACTGTACAGTTTCAGTTTAATAACATAATTCACTTATGTGCTTCAATTTCTTGATGAAATGTAGAAGACAGTGAGAGATATTTCAATCTATTCTCTCCTTATGCTTGTCTGTTGACAAGATTTCTTTTGTCATGATAATTGGACTGATGCTTAGTTGTGATAGGTATCATTTATATTACTTTGGTTTTACTAATCAGTTTCTAGTCCTTTCTCATTCTATTTTTTGCAATTCAAATAACTACTGAATTATGTAACAGTTACCCATATCAATGCTTGTAACTCACTGTGGGAACTGAGCTCATTATTTGACAATTGATTAAGCGTTTTTATCAGTTTCTGTATCTCAGTTTCTCCTTTTTTTTTCCAGCTATAACTTTCTATTGTTCCTTCCATATGTTCTCAGAGGATGATTTTGTTTATGATATTTATTAATGTTTTGTATAGTAGTATTTACTCAGCACTTACAAACAACAGTCAGTAATTTCTCCCACTTCTATGTTGTTTTCCTTTTCATACAGATTTAGTTATTGCATTTCTGCTTTTTGCACATTGATATTGAGAAGTATAAACAATTCAAGGCTGAAAGTACTTGTGAAACCCCAAAGGTATTTCCATAATAGAGAAAGAACTTCTGATTATTTCCTTATTATATTGCTGAATACTTGAAGTTCAATGAAAATTACAGTGTTAATTATGCTACGTGAAAGAGTTTACCTTTCATTTTTTGCTTGTATAAGATTAACCAAATAGCCAAGAGAATTTTTGCCTGTTTGTCATCCAAAAATTTAGTTTTCTCTGTTGCAGGTGTCTCTGAATGCAGGGCATTGGCTAGATAGAGGATGTCCAGACTGCTGCTGTTCTACTATACTCAGTACATGAAATAAGTTGGATTTAAACTATTGGAGATATATCTTCATGTGCAGCAGCTACACTTCTGGGAACAGTGTAACTAAGTTGTTAGGTACAACAATACCTTCCTACTATCAGTATTTGCATTGAAATCAAGTCAATCAGATCAGTAAAATTAAGAAGATATACAAATATCTTCAGGGAAAGAATGCTGGTTATTTGTCTTGATAAGGACTGCACCTCAGCTCAGGATTTTTACTACAATTATGAATTTACAGTTACTATGGACCTCAGTTTTTGTAAATTCATCAAAACTTTGGTTCATACCCATATTAATGCAAATCACTGGCATTCAGCATGCAGTGTGTCCCTATTTTAAAACATTTAACACAACTGTGTCTCCCCAGTAAGAGTAATTGACAAATTGTAGAACAGTGAAAACAGTCTGATTTTGCAGAGGAAGTTAGAACCTTCCTGTACATAGGTTGAAATATACATATATGGGTTCTTTAGTACAAGAAAGGCATCTTTGAACCTTAACCTGTCATATTTTTCTATTTCCAGTGTGGCTGTTAGTAAAGTGTGTTATTCTATGACCTGTTTAATGTGAATATTTCAAGGACACTAGCAGTCAGCAGCAGCTGATAACAAACTCATGGGGAGATCTGTCTTTCTAAATTGTATTAAAGGATTTCATTCCAATACGCTAATGATGCATGTCCCTGCCAAGTTAGTTGAACAGCCCTCCAATGCAGATTGTTCAATGGAGCAGCTGTAAGGGGATTCTGACAGGAACAAGACTGGGGCACAAGAGTCTCATCTTTCCTGGGATGTTGACAAAAAGGGGGTCAAGGAACAGTCCCCTTTCATGTGACGGGACATTATCAAGGTCTGTAAGTATCTGAAAGGATAGTTTGCATAGTTTGGCTGAGAGGTGCTTATAAATTTCAGCTAACCTAGGAACACCAGTAAAGATCCTTTAGAATATAAAATATTTTTGCTTTATTTCTGTGTCATTGGGTTGTTTGTTTGTTTTGGGTTTTGTTTTTTTTTTTTCTGAAATAATAATGCCTTCTTAGGCACTTGATAGAATTATTAATATGTAGTAATATTTCAATAAACCAATATATTAATCTCTTTAAATCAATTAAGATATTTTGAAATAAAGCAAATAATTGGGTTGAAAAGGTACAGTGTATTTATTCTTGAAATAAAATGTAATACTATAAAGAAATGAGCAAGTGTTAGCAAAAACTTTCAGCTGTAAGCTAATCAGTTTTTAACTGGCTGTAGAGTAGCATGCAATCTACATTGCAATCTGTTACTAAACATATTGCTATTAAAAAAAATCCGACACCTCAATTAAACATGTTACATATAGCTGCAATTATGAAAGTTAAATCAGAGTCATGCTATCGTAAAAATTAATGTTTTAAATGGATATAATTCTAAGGAACTGCATATGGCAGAAAGTATCTGTGATCTGCAAAAGGCTGAAATATAAATATTTAAATCAGTAGTTAAGTGAACAGTTGCACCCATGTGAACTTTTTTCCCCCTCTCTTTTTGTTTCAAAGATGAACTCTGTATTGCTTGAAATATAATCAGGGAGAAATTCCTGAAGCAGACTTTTCTGTAGTGTGGAACTTTCCATTTCCCCTTGTCTTTTTACACAAACCTAATACAAAATTAATGCCTTTCCTCCTCTTTCTTTCTGTTGTTTGTTTGTAATTAGCAAGCACACTGAAATATGTTAGAGGAAGCTAGCAGATAATAAGACAGACAGCATGTCCTGGTTTGGACGCTAGGGGGCATTATCAAGTGACGAGAGATCAAACAAAGTAACAACAACCAAAAGATTTATTTTAACAAACAATAAACCCGACAATAAAACACAAAAAAAACAAACTATGCTCCGCCGGGATGGCTACTGGGCTGGTGGAGCAAGGGAAGTAAGGGAGGCTGGTCTGTGGATTCCACTAGTCCCACTTTGGAACTCCTGAGAAAAAAAAAAAAAAAAATGAAAGGAAACCCCGGGGGGCCCAAGGGGAAGAGATACCACTGCCAGGAGCTGCTTGGTCCTCAGCGCTACACAATCTCTGCTGTGGATCAGGCTGCACTGTTTCCCAGGGCCGAAGGAGAGAGACATGGGAGCAAGGGAGCAGAGCCGAGAAGAAGCTGGGACAACAGCTCAGCCGCAAAGCAGGCAGGACTTCTGTGCCTGCTGCTTTAATAGGGTGCCCATTCTCATGTTNGCTCTCCTGGCACGCTCCGTGAAGCTGTGGGCTGAGCCGAACCAACCGGCGCGGGCTCCCCACACTCTGGGCCTGCACCCATGGGGCAGCCGGGGCCAGGGCCAGTGGCGAGTGTGTGTCGGCCCAACAGGCACCAATGGGCAGACCCACCAGCATGCTGCAAACTGCTGGGGTTCATCCTCTTTGCTCTCTTACATAAAACAAAAAAAAGTTTTGAAAAGCAACCCCCCTCCTTCCCCTCTAAGAAACCCCTTGGAAACCAACCCCCTCTTCCTTCCCCCTAGGAAACTCCTTGTTTCTCAACCCACAACACAGCATAAATTAAAATAATATATGATCACTTACACATTGTTTTCATCTGATCTTTGGATCTGTCTCCACATATAAAACATGGACTGTTTTGATTTAAAATATATTGAAATACAATTTTTTAAAGAAAGCCAAATAAACTTAAGCCTTTAGAGATTTCTGTCTTATTCTTCAGCTTAGAATGCATATTTTGTCAACTCATTCATAAATTTTGTACTTGCAGATTGTGAGAGCATAGTGATTTGAAACATTTTCTCCATAGGGAATACAGTAAGAGCATATTACCGCATTATTTTTGCCTATTAGCAGTGCTAGTTAGCCATTGCTGCTGAGAGAACAGAGACATGGAAAAAATTAACTTTCTCTTCCTAGGAACCATAGCATGTATTTCTTTTTTTTTTTTTTTAATGAGCAGACTGATAATTTCAATGTGGAAAATGTATAGACATACTCAAGTTAATTCTCAACTACCTGGCCTAGTTTTCAACTACCTGGCCCAGTTAATTGAGAGCCGTATGGACATGACAGCACACAACTCGATCAGTTGCAAGATACCCAAGCGCTGCCCAGGGTCCCAAGGATGCTATTTCAGCTTGTGTTGAGTTCTTTGATTTTCCAGCTACTTTACTATTGTCACGTCTACCAGATTATTAAAAGGCAGTTTGCAATTTGACAACAAAAGTTATAATCATGCTTTGTCTGTGAGGTATATTTACCCTCCATCATTATGTTCAGTGTACTGTGTACAGCTGCAGTGACCAAGCTGTACACAATGCAATGGACAACATTTTGACCTTGACTAAACATAGTGAATTATTTTTATACCTTAGGCTTCCTCCCTTCCTTTCTTTTTTTTTTCTACTTAAAATTGACTCAACATTCTATGGAATGAAGCTACCACAGAATGATGGGAAATTCTGCAATTTGGTTCTGTGGCAGACCTGCAGTGTAATTACTTTAGTTGAAAGTTTCTGTAATCCAACACAGTCCTGCTCACCTTCTGATGAAAAGCTGGGCAATGTTATTTTAGAATATCAAGATGTTCTCTGTCAAAGTTGACCACGAGGTCTCTGTCTATGTCCTATGTTATCATAATAAAAGAATACATTAGAAAACTTGAAACATATTGGAGACCCTCCAATTTTGCCTATTAGGAAGCATGGATTCCCATAACTCTCTTTTTTTTTCTATATTAAATTTTACTGTAAAAAACAGACAGGCTTGCTATTTTTCTAAATTAATTTCTCTGCTCACCATTTTGTTTCCTCTCTTCCCACTGGATTTCCCCAAACACTTCCGTTAATATTATCACCACAGGAAGAAGAACAGGAGAATTTAAGTCTTATGAAGGACATCTGCATCCTCTCTTTTAGCAGGAAAAAATTTTGCAGGCAATCAGCAGATTCTTCTGAAATATTAGATGCTTAGTATCCGATTCTGAATTATCCTCACAACATAATAGCTCCATTCTTTAAGGCACTTAAATATGAAAGGATTAGAGTATAGCATCCAGATGATTATTTTAATCCCCTGGGTCACAGGAAGACCAACTGCTTTGCTTCAGATATTAACAGGATGAAGGAAGAAACTGAAAGCTCAATTCCCAAACCCCAGACTAATCCCTCAAACACTGAAATGTGTCCACCTTCATGTGTAAGAGCTTAGCCGAAGTAGATTGAATCAATGGACAAAGAAGTACTGAAATACTCTCTGAGGATCCTATAAGACAAAACCTGTTAGCAGGTTGACATGCAGGATCCTAGATGTGCAGGAGCCTTCTTATAGGTGTCTAGCTCATGAACTCAACAGGTGCAGTGTAGAACTTGTGTAATAGCAAATAAAAATCAAAGAACACAAACAAATAAATAAAATAAAATACAATTAAAAAACTTGAGAAAAGAGGATACAAAGCCAAAATGGAGCTTTGTACTGAATTAGACATAGTCTGTTTTTCTGCTATCTGCACACAGAAACCAGAAATTTCTGCTATTCATATCACTTATTTCCAAGTTAGTTTTTTAGGTATGTGTTTATAGGAGCTTAAGTCCATCAAATACTAGTTGTTATACAAATAAAAGGCAATGATTCTATTTTCAGTTTTTTAATAATTTTAAAATGTCTTTAGAAGAATAACGTGTGACTTCATGAGCATTTCACAGCTACCGAAATCTTGAAAAGAGTTTCACAATTCAATTTATGCTGCTGCAGAATTCAAGACCTGTCTTACATAAACATGTGAGTCTTGTTACTGTGTCAAATAATATATAAATGGCCAAATAGACTAAATTTTTTACATTAGTATTAATTATTAAGAACTTTTAAAATATTTCTTAAAGGAAGTTGACTACCCGATTTGAGAAATTAAAATTCAGATTTTAAGTATCATTCAATCTCAACAAGTTAACAAATTTCACAATTAGTTTTCTGAGATATATCACCTTTGATATGCATAAATCTTTCTGATATCTTAAACTACGTTCATCTCTGAAAGTCTTTGCATAAAGTTTTTTACTTACTAGTGATTGATAATTGGGATTGTCATAAATATTGATTATTCTATTCTTTTTAATTTTAAATAGTTGATATTGCAAGTAATTCCAATGTAATTTTTGTCATTCTATCCCTTATATTCTAATTAACCCTTAGATGGATACAGGCTGACATTTGGATTTTGGTGGTTGAATTTGTTTATTGATTAAATTTCAGCTGTTCAGTTACTCAGAAATGCTTTCAGTTTTTCAGTCAGGTTTGGAGCCAAACCATTCTGAAGAGATTGGGTTTTATCATAGCATTCCATACTAACAGAAGACTTTTACTGTTTTGGAAACTCACTTAAAACAATAACAACACAATCATGCTGCTATTTACTTCTTGAAAACACCTGTCATTTCACTCAAAATCAGTGAGTGAAATATAGTCATACCATTTTATCTGTCTTCTCTGAATATTTATCCAAAATTGGCTTTCTGCTATGGCACGAATAAGTGAAAAATCTCTGAAACTGTTCATACTTGAGGCAGATGGTAGTAGTATCAAAACTCAGAAAATATCCAACTGCTGTCATGACTACAACCACCTCTAAGCCAAACACATACTTAAAAAGAGTTTGAAAGATGTGTACATTTAGTAGACCATGATGGAATGAGTGAGAAAGTAAATTACAGGAAACTCAAACTCATTGAATCCCTGGCCAGTACATTAACACAGCTTTGACTGAACGCGTTAACTGTTTCCAATGAGATATGAAGGGCATTAATCTAATGAGATAAGCTAAAGTAGAGAAACCAATTACTATTCACTTCCAGATGGGAAAAGACCAAATATTGGTTCTGTTACTCTGAAAATGGCTTAGCAGCAGTTAAACGTTTCAATTCTAAAGTGTTAAAGATGCTACTGATCTAAGTACCATTCATAGCAAGATGTTAGTATTGTTTGCTGCCACATTTTCATGCCTACATCAATTTTCATTAGGTTTTTCCCAGTTTTGCTCTGTTCTTGAAAAACTGGGGTACATAGTAGAGTACCTAACACTAGAATGCTTAGAAGTTTATACTTTCATATTCAATGAAATAAACCTGTCCAGGAAGATATTCATCGCACCTGATTTACACAGCAGGTATAAAAGAATAGCAGATTTGCCTCTGTGTACTATCCTAACTCTAAAAGAGCAATGCTTAATTGTGATTAAAGGAAAACACAGGAAGTATGCAGAAAAACCTCCCCTTAACTCTTTTCATGTGTTCAGTTGTTTGAAATACATGGGGGTAGTAAACCTTAGTCCTTTTCCAGGACAGCAGTTGGGTGTCACTTTTTCAGGCGACAGAAACAGTGTTTGAACAGAATTAAATAAAAGATTAGTATTAGCAGTTTACAGTTGTGATAAGACAAATAATATCTGAAGGATAATAATTGAAGTATTGAAATAGAAAGACTAATTTAAAACTTATATATCACTTCTAGCCATAGTTCTGAATAAATCTAGATAAATCCTATAAATAATATTACTCATGCCAATCCTTTAGAAGATAAGACATTGGACAGATGGAAAAGTAACTTTCTGCAGGCTGAGACTAGCTAAAGTGGTCAGTTTACTAATCTCTGTGCAGAAGGCCTTGTAACATATCTTTTTTTTGGTGACATTTATTTTGAATTATTGTGTAAATAATTGTGTAGCTAATCTTGAACTCAAATGGTTTAGTTTCACTTCCTAAACAATAAGCCTTGCATCACAGGAAGTGTAGCAAGCTGTTTGTGAAATCAAAGATGTCGTGCACAACCCAAATGGCATGGATTTCATAGCATTGGATTGCCTATTATAACCTTGACTGAAACTAGTTCTCTCTTGCTGTTTTGCACAAAACATGAGTCCTTTGCCCTCAGTCATTACTCTGTGTACACATTCACATCATATTCTACATCTGACACTAATCCATCATCATCATCTGCTAAAAGTTCAGAGGGTTTTATAGTCACTAACCCCAGCTCAAGTATTTTCAGGGTGTCTTCTCACTTGCAGACTTAAAGGATATAAAAAACTCCATTTCTAGTGTGGGGAAATTTCAAAAGTTGTATTACTGTGGTTTTCTGGGAAATGACAATATGAACAATTTGTAGGCTGGGCTGATTCCACGTGTCCTTGTAACATGTACTTCATTTGTTGTAGTAGTGGTAGTATAGTAGGGTGCAGGGAGATCATATAGTGGGTCTGCTTTCCAAAGCAGGTTTAGCCTCAGAAGCTGAAGGCTGATCACGTGAAGGCACTCCCCATGGACATCTCACAGTACACTGTGGAAGACTGGCTTTCTACAAAGCAACAGTGAAGAACAAGAAGTAATGTAAACTAGACTCTATGCCAGGCTATTGTTTGTATTTCATTGCTGTGTTCAGATGTCTTGTGTCTGGTTATGTATCAACATAATATGCTCTTGGTGCATCCAGGAAAAGGGGAAGGATAAAGAAAAAACTTTCTTGTCTTTTTCCTTTTGGTCTTCGAATGCATTTTATATTTGATACACTTTCTGCGGTCAAAGCTAGATGACTATTTCTAGCTTTCTGAGCTTTATGCAAAAGTAGTTTTGGAAATGTGCAGAATGCTTATATGTTTTTTTTTTTACTTTTTTAAAAAACATTGTGACTTCATGCAAAGTTTACGACAGATAGTAAAGATGATTATATCCCACTCTGATGAATATTGTTCTGCTACATAAAATTTATATTTCATACACTGGGAACACAGGGACTATAAATTCATAATGATTACTGGTTCTTCTGAACACTACTGTGGTTGCAGAAAGCACTTTATTATCTACTACTTTAATGTTTGGAGACCTTCACTCTTATACTAAAGTAAAACTAAAGTAATAAAAACCTTTCTCTTTATATTAAAGTGCTTTCTGTTGAAATGTTCATAACTAGCAGAACTAAAAAAATATCACTGTCAGCAACATCATGTATTCAAGCTTTAATATTTACTGATTCTTATATCCTTCTATTGGAGCACTGATTACTCAAATCTATCTTAGATTCAGGTGAAGAATTTCTATTTTCAAGAATTATTTCACTAGGAGTTTTTCACTGCATTCAAAGTGTTGCATTATTAAATTTTCTCTGACTCTTCACAAATGTCTTCAGCAGTAGTTATATTAATTTGGGAATTTGAGCTCAGATAAATTAGTATTTTTGTTTAATAATTGTAAATTATTGTATTGTTTTATCTTTAAATAAAAATATGATCTTTAAGAGCGAATATTTTGTGAATAAGATACTCTTATTTTTATTTGAATTAACAGTTTTTAAAGGTTAGCCTGAGTTTTCTTAAAGGTTTCCTTGCATTCTCTTTTTGAACAAAGAAGATCAAATGACCAATGTATTAATTTTCAGTAACACTGTAGAGATTATATCTGTAGTTATGCTACCTGTTGTTAACTTGATGCAAGTTTGTGGAGATACATAAAAATAACTATGCTGCAAAGCTATCTTTAATTAGTCCTATTTTTTTCATCTTTCTTTTGTTTTCTAATCCCACTACATTCCTGAAGTTTCCTAAATTCAGTGAAAACATCACATGCTTATAGAGGTATTTATAGTTAAAGGTAATATTTCTGAGGCATAATTTGTGAGGCTATATTCTTTATTGTTTTTCCTGATGTGAAACTATTTCCTGATAGCACAGACTCCTTACATTCCTTCTATCTTCTCGCTCATCTATGTATCTTCTAGTGTCACTTCTGGGTGCCATCACTCTTTTGCTCTCTTAAACAGAGATTCAATCCTACGTTACGGAAGGTACAGGGTGACAATTAGAGCATGTAAAACTGGTTGAATTTTATATCATGTATTCTGTATCACACTGTGAGCTAGATATACCTAAATCTCAATCTCTCACTCATAAATTTCACAGAAATCACAGAATCACAGAATTAACTAGATTGGACAAGAACTTCAAGATCATCAAGTCCAACATATTACCTAGCATCATCTCATCCATTAAACCACAGCAAAAAGTGACACAACCAGTCTTATTTTAAACACTACCTGGGACAGTGACTCTACCACGTCCCTGGGCAGACAATTCCAATGGCCATATACTCTTTCTGTGAAGAATATTTTTGTAACATCCAACCTGACACAGCTCAAGACTGTGTCTTCTCGTTCTCTCACTAGTTGCCTGGGAGAAGAGGTTGACATCTGCCTGGCTACAACCTCCTTTCAAGTAGTTGTAGAGAGTGATAAGGTCTCCCCTGAGCCTCCTCTTCTCCAGGCTAAACAACCCCAACTCCCTCAGCTGCTCTTCATAGGACTTGTGTTCCAGACCACTCACCAGCCTTGCTGCCATTCTCTGAACATATTTGAGCATCTCAACATCTTTCTTAAACTGAGTAGCCCAGAACTGGACACAAGGTGTGGCCTAACCTGTGTCAAGTACAGGGGAAGAATGACTTCCCTAGTCCTGCTGGCCACACTGTTGCTGATACAGTCCTGGATGCCATTGACCTTTGTGGCCACCTGGGCACACTGTTGACTCATGTTCAGCAGGCTGTCGATCAGCATCCTGGGGTCCCTTTCTGCCTGGCCACTGGCCAGCCACTCTGTCCCCAGCCTAGAGTACTGCATGGAGTTGTTGTGGTCAAAGTGTAGAACTTGGCAGTTAGATGATGATTAAATCACAGTATACTTACAAACTAGGAAAGAAGACTCTATTTTAATTATATCTGCAAGTTAATTGGCAATTTACATTTACATATTCTCAAGCTCCCAAGTTAGTAAGTAAAAGATTGTGTCCCACACAGAAACATTTTATGTGCCATGCGGAAATGGCACATAAGAAATCATAATGAGGACAGTTACTTCTAACTGAAATAATTGACATACGCAAAGGAATATTTCTCTTAATGTTGAACTCTTGAGTAAAAATGTTCCTAATACTCCCATTTTCATTTCTGGTGTGCAGCCCATACAGCTCAGTGAGTGTTACACTCAACTGATACACACAAGGTCTCTCTGGAAAAGGCCATTATTGATTTTCCATGTGATTAAAAGAAATTCTGATTTTAAAAACAAAAGAAAGCAGCCATAAGAAAGTAAGACTGTATGTTCAGATGGGATCAAATTGTGTCTTACAGCATTAAAAAGGTCTGCTTGGCTTTTTTTTTTTAATTTTGTTTTCAAACAGAATAGGAAGGTTTGATGCTCAAAAGTTTAACACTCAGATCCCAGTCCAAATAACATTCATCAAGATTTCTGCCCAAAAATCTTCTTTCACTATAAGCTGAAAATATCAGAAGACCAGGTTTTTGAGTTGGATTTATAACATCTCTGCTATCTTCAGAGACACTCAATAAAAACAGTCCAAATTTGGGGTGTGAATTTAAAATTGATTGCACTAAATCTTTACTCAAATTTAAGATTAAAGTGGGTTGATTTCTCTTTATTAACTCCCTAAATTTCAAAAAAAGGGCTTAACATTATTAAACTAACCAGGTTTGCCATTCTGACTGTCTTTCCTGAGTGTTCTGGAAAAGAGAAATGCTCACTTACAGAGCAGGAGCCGTTCCTCTACAGTATATAAATTCTTCTGGGTCTGGAAAGCAAAAGATATGAAACACATGCAAACATTTGTTTCCTTTAAATGACTGTATTTTATTTCAGTTAAGAACAGCCACAGATTAGGGGAGATCCTATTCTTTCCACAGTATACATTATTTTTATCCTTGTTTATCTGTTCATAAGTACATACTTATCCCTATGGGCTCTGTCAATCATGACTTGAATTCAGTAGACTTAGAAAAGACCAACAATAGCCGAATAATTCTCAATTTTGAGGCAGAGACAATTAAGAGTGAATGATTCAGTCAACAAAATGTCTGAGGGAAAAAGTGAAAATCATATACTCTCAAGAGGTTCTGTCACCCGGCATCTGAAGCCTCATTAACAGCTAGCTTTTGATTTTTTTAAGCATTAGTGAAAAAGTTGTGTTACAAAACCTTTTACCTTTGATTCCAAATGGAGAAATTGTGATTTGAACGGTGCTTACTTCCAGTACATCAGCCAAGCCTGAACTTCACTGTGTTTTTAAAGACAAAAATGAAGGGAGCTTCCAAACTTCATCTGAGGTATATGTCTTTTTCTGCAGAATTTTATAAAACAAATCACTTATTTGCACACTGTGTTGTCAGCTACTAAGCTGCCATCTGAAGTATTCTGTGACACATGAGGAAATTTATTTTCAAAATTTTTTAACAGTGTTTCTGTCCTATTTTTTTTTTCTTTGTATACCACATTCAGGCAAAATAATGTTCTGCTACAGTTTTGGTTTTCCAAATCTATTGGGGAATATCTCTTTAGAAACATGATATTTTGTACCACAGTCATATAGAGAGAAATGCCATGCAAATAAAACATTTGGGATATCAGAAGTCCTTTAAAGTTAACTGTACTTTGATCGGGCCTAAATTTTAAATGCATTTTACTTTCAAAGGGAAATAATACGTTATGTTGTATTAAGAGACTGAAATCAAATGGTGTGAAAATAGCTTGTTCCTGCCAGGCACTATCTACGGACAGCTCAGTCAGTTAACCTAAGATGTTGCTGAAAAAGGCCGGAAGAAATATCCTAATGCTCACTTTTGAATACTAGAAAAAAAGCACTCCTTTAATTACGGTACTGGGCACACAGGGAGTCCATTACAAATTATGCTTACACAATTATGTAGGTTTTACAGATTTATACTATTGTCTAATTATAATATCTAGCCATTGCATCATATCTAATTATAATATTAGCCATTACATCACACTTTTCCAGATGGTTCCAGACTGTTCCACCAATTTCTCCACCCTAGACACTCCTCTAGAATTGGGGTCAGGAGTTTCCAGAAGACCCCTACAGTCCTCCTTTAGCTCACCCTTCTGTTGGTCCCCCTCTTCTGTAACAAGATCCGCCTCCTTGAATGGTTTAAAGGTTCCTGGACCAGCTCATTAGTTATGTTTTCCTTTTCCATCTTCTTGATCAGTGCCTATCTCAGGGTAGGAGAGGCCTTCTTCTATATTGAACTTTCTGCCTGTTAAAAGCCTCTAACAAAGAATGATAAATATCCTGGGAACTGCACAGGAACTGTATGAAGGGAAATTTTCAAGATTTTCCTTAAGGCTACAAAGCAAATGAGACAAGTACTTCTTAACTGGCACAAGTGCTACAAATTGACAAAACAACAAAAGTAAAATATTAAACATTTCTTTTTTATGGTTTTTGATAAGACTGCGTTTTTTATCATGCTTTATTTATATCTTCCTCCTCCCAATTGCATATATACTGGAAAGCTCAAGATTTTTTAATTAAAACTTTACAGTTTTTTTCAGCAATTCCATTGGAATAATGCTTATTGCATACTATTTATTTTCCTAATAGTCCACAAGGTCCAAGTGATTTTGAAGCTAATTTCTGTCATCATTAGACCCCCACAGAAATCATCACCAGTTAACAGATTTACTGGAGAGACATGGAGAAAGGGAACAAGAAGCCAGAGAATTATGAACAATTTGATGGAGCAAGTCCAATACATGGCTGAGAAACTTTCATTTTTATTGATTTATTTTTCTTTTACTTTTTCCTTTTCTTGCCTTTCACCTTAGTTTTATGATACTGAGGCCAAATGTTAATGAGCCTATAATTGGCCTACACCACAGATGATTTCTTTGGGAAATTTGTATTTCAAATGCATGAGTTTTATTATTTTTTTGCAGCTAATTAACAGATCATTTAAACTAAATAATTTCCTGCTGTTGATAGATATATGCAGTCAAATGCAACCTCATTTTCCCCCTACACACCTATTTCAAAATTATTTGTAAAAAAGCTTGAGATTCAAAAACACAATGTGTATGGAGGTAGAAATTTAGTTATGCTCAGTAATGATTTTTTAAAACTAATTAGCTTTATAAATCTTCTTGAGTTTCACTTTCATTGTATGTGTACATGTTTTTCTTGGGGAAAATTTCTGCACATCTCAAGTCTCATTCGTCCAACTAATGCTGGCACTGGAGAAAGGATAGAAGTATACCTAGCTGTTATAATGCAAAAATAACTTCGCATACTTTTCATAAAGCTGCCATTGCATAATACTACCTCCTCTCTAATTTAAATTTAGGATGCTCTAGAAAGGAAAGATACTTTCACAAAACTGTCTCCAAGACTCAACCTCTCTAAAGATCTGAAACATGTGGTAAGGCTCAGAAATGCACACATATTAATCCAAACAACTCTACTTCAATTACACCTCATTGAAAAATGGGGATTAATAATGGTCTTAAAAGAAAAACTTGCTTATCCTAGCAGTTTATTATGGTCACAAACTCACTTGAAACAATCTTAAACTCAGGCCTCTCTCTCTTGCCCTATTTCTATAGCATCATATAGCCCTTATGAAACGTGTTCAGTTTGGAGTCCTATTTTCCAGGTGTGGCTATACACATTGTGAAGGGGGAAACTTTCTGTAAATGGGTTTGTACTTGATACTTCTCTGTCCTCTGAAATTCCAGTCACAAGCCATGAGTCCTTTAACACTATACTACTCAGTTTGGAATATTCATAACAACACGAAGGAATTGGGAAAACAACACGAGAGGTTTTCATTGCTTCAGGGCTTCTCATGCCTTAGGGGGTATGCTTAAGATTTGGTGAATTCACTCTAGCTAGGTAGAAGGATAACTTGGAATATTAAGCACCAAGAATGGCCTGTCTTTCACATGTTTGCATTCTTCTATATAGATAAGTGGGGTGTTGAGACAAAACATAGAGTTAGGCTTCTAGGCCTGTCAAGGGCAGGACTGGGAGACTGGGGTGGATTATAGGTAACAAGGAACCATCCTGTTGGATTTTTAGGGGACATAACAATAAGATGGGCTTTAGTCGGATAGTGTAATGGGTGGGTACTTTGAAAGTTATAAAAATGGAGAAATTATTATGATTATTCTCTTTGGATCCTTGGACATTACCAGTAAAGCTGTGCTCTCCCTTCACCTCTGCAAACTGCGTGTTTGTTTCATTTCTTATCTCGCCCAACAGGCAACACTTCTGGGCTGGAGGTCAAGGGAAACTTAATACATCCAGCATCATCATGGCCACAAACTGCCAGACTTCCTGCTGTGGAAGCAAAAACACATATAGCTAGTTTCCAGTGATGTGAATTCCCATTGCTCTCACTTTCTAGCAGCTACTAACTTTTCTAAGCTAGAAAAGCCAGCATAAGGTAGAAGGATATACTATTTCTGCAAGCACATGATCATCATACAGAGTTTCTATGTGAAGAAGCAGATTCATCTAACTAAAAACTTGCCCAGATTTTTCAATTCCAGTGTTAAGGAAATCAATGATAAGGAATGAGTAAGCATTGCAGGGTAAAGTCACAAGCCCATATTTCTACCAAACCATAGTTCAGCTGTTTGTTACCGGCAAGACAACTGTTGAGATAGCGCTGTTGGAGACTTATGTTGCTATATTGTCTGAAACATCTGCTAAACTACGAACTTTTGAAATCTGAGGTGTGCTTGAATAAAGTGGTTCCTGTTTCTGTTCTCTGTTTTTGAAGCTCAGATAGTGTACATGCAGTCTGCACTCCTAAGCAGAGATGAAACATGTTACCCGCCAGGTACAGCATTCTCTGCTTCAACAGGACCTGCCCAACCACAAAAAAAGGTTCACAGCAATCAGGAAAAAACTAGCTAAACTCCCCAACTGTATCTTTGAATGCCCTTCATTTGTTTCAATTTTCCTTTTTTTTATTGCATGA
This sequence comes from Neodrepanis coruscans, assembly GCA_013400695.1. Classification (NCBI taxonomy): domain Eukaryota; kingdom Metazoa; phylum Chordata; class Aves; order Passeriformes; family Philepittidae; genus Neodrepanis; species Neodrepanis coruscans. The sequence continues at coordinate 4,839 of VYZS01079866.1, read as the reverse complement.
AATTTTGTAGTAGTTTGTCCTAAGGTATCATTAATGGACAGACTGTGTGTGCTATTTATCTCTGTATTTCTTTAGTAAGACCTCTTAACAGGCCACAGTTCAGAATTGGAGCATAGACAGCTTCTAACAGCTTAGTTATTAAGTTGGAGACATTTACAAATAAAACATGGATAACAAATAGAAAAATTCCTAACTAAAGAAATAATAGGACAAATAAAACTGAAAGAAAAAGTTCAAGATAGAGAACATGTTCTAGATTTGCTCCTCAAAAGCCAAAGAAAATGTGCAAAACTGTTAACAATATATAAGGGAATCAAAATAAAGCAGATATGTAGAAAGAGCAATTTTCCCACTTCCTACCACTTCCAACATGAATTAAATATATAGATTTAGGGATAGGAACGAGGTATATATTGAACAGCATTTTTAAGGTCATCTCCTAAGACATAGGGCAAGAATGTCTACTGAGACTTTTCTCAACCCTTTCTTTCCTTCCCTATCTCCTTCCTGTGGATATTTGTGCTTTGACATAAAGGCTCAAGATAGGAAGGCTTTCCTTGTTCACTTGAGTAAACATGAAGTAAGATAATAATGTAGGAAATCCCACTTTTTCTGACTCTGCTCTTGCTTGTAGTCATACTCTTGCTTATGTACTTTTGTGAATTTCTTCATCTGTCAGCCAGCAAATACATAATGCTGAAAATATCAATGGTATGCTGCTAGTAACAGAAGCTGGTACGCTTTAGCCATGTGGATCTGATGAGCTGCCTAGTCAAAGATACATTTGAGTTCTGAACACTTCACTAAGCTGGATCTTTAGACAACAGAAGAAAACTATTTTACTGAAAAGGAGTATGCATGTGATTTTATTTTCACATGATCTGGCACTTAACAGAGCTTCAGTGTGACCCCGTATTTCTTCCAAGTCCATAGCATTTTTATTTGGCATTTTAACTACTGAACTCCTAAAACTTCTGTGCAGTCCTACAGAAGCCCTTCCTATGGCCACATCTGCTGACAAAGAGCAACAGATCAAATCTTTTAGTATATTAGACACATGAGATCTCTGTGGGATGGGTCACAGTTCTTGTCATTCTCCTCCCTGTTTGTAGGCAGAAAACACACTATAACATCTCTGTAACATTTCCTACACTTGCCTTTTGAGAATATTAGAAACCAGAGACTTATTTCTGATGACTTTTCCCCCCTTCTGGTTCATATATATATCTATATTTTAAAAAGTCATAGGATAAGTATGTCAACTTTGGAGAACTGAAGCAAAGGCTGCAGTCATAGGAAGCAATTGAGCAAAGACAAGTTAGGCACAAATAAATAATTAAACTTTACAGTTAACTTGATGTGCAAGCTCATCTCTAGAGTATGCCCAATTTCCAAACCTGGTGCATATGGCACATTGGCAACCTTGCAGTTGCAGTTTGAAGGAGGTTGAGCACCTGGAGATTATGTGGTGTCATGAGAGAAATCATGTTGAACGTCTTTCCTGACTCAATGAATTTTATAAATTAAAAATATTTGCCTTGGGCTTACACTTCTCAGCCTGTTAAAAATAAACTTTCCAAGCTTGTTAATTTTAAGTTATTACTTTGCAATCCTTCAGATGCATGTCTTCGTTCTACCCATTGACTTCATCAAAAATACCTGGTGTAGCCATATTTTACCTAATGATTATAGTCACGACAGAATACATTTGCACTTTGGGTGTACTAGTAGCTATACAAAAACAAAAGACAAGGGAAATGTAATAGCTTTCAGGAATGTTAATCTTCCTAGTATGTAAACGAACTTCACAAATAATTGTCTGTTGTAAAATGTATGAATTCCTAACCAGAAAACACTGCTGAATTAATTCCCAATGATAGAACCTTTTCTAAAATAATTTTGGTTATGTTTGCAGTTTGGTTCCGTATTTTAAAATAAGACAAGCCAAGTGTAGTTCTTTCGAAGGAGGCAAGAGGAAAGAAAGACTGTCCTTGGGACCTTCACTGAACATACTCTTAGAAAAAAAACCTTAGAAGTTAATGCTAAGATTAAAAACTTCCAATGTCAATACATTAAAGAGTACCTTGATTTAGCACTATTATATTTTTCATCATGCATAAAATAGAAACAAAGTCTTATGCAATTCCCAGAATTCCCTCTGCAGTAAGGAATCTTCACTGTTTTCACTCATCTGTGACATTCTGAACGAGTTTTCAGTCTCACTAGCTAAACTCGTGGGACGAGGGAGGGGAGTTTGAGGAGAGGATTGATTGGTTTATTGGTGGTGTTTTTTTTTTCTTGTGATATACAAATGTTTTTTCTTTCGTTTTTGTGACACATGTAGGAGCAAGAGACCAAATGTGCTACAAACATTGCATGAATCACTTTATGGATAAAGGAGATGCAACAAAGATGAAGCATATATCACGTTCTGTTATACAGCACTTAAATTCTACATTAAGTATAAACTACAAAACTTTGCTGATGTGACTGATTCTCTTCAAGCATGGCAGCCTTGTAGCTTAGGAATAAAAGAGCTAAGCAGCTTTTAGAAAAATTAATTTTCCACAAGAAAGAAAACAAGCAATAGATGACGGATTATCTGATAGCTGTCATAGGCTACCAGAGTTCAGCAGCCCCCAGTGAATTGCAATGACTACTGTATCATAGCATTCATTCATTCACAGATTAGTTGTAAACAAAATAGAAAGCCCTGACTTCTCTTCATTAAACTTCAGGTAGAAGTAAACAGAATTTTGTAGGAAAATCTTCTATGCTTTTAATTCTTGTGTTATTTTTTGCAGAAATTTTTGAAATTAATGGAGAATAAGGAGATGCTTAATTGTTTCAAGGTATATTTTTCAGCTTGTCTGATTTATATTGGATATGCATATGTTCAAGCTGTGATGATAGTAAAACATAGGTGCTTGATTTATAGTAAAAAGTGCTGGACTGTCAGTCAGATGTCTCTGGGCCAGCTGTCTGGTCAGTACCTTCACTGATTATTCCAAGTTTGAAGGGACTCACAAGGATCAAGTCCAACTGTTAAGTGGATGTCCTGTACAGCGATCAAACTCATGACCTTGGTTATTAGTGCCATGCTCTAACCAAATGAAATAATCTCTAGTGCTCACTTTAGCAGCACATATACTAAAATTGGAACAATATAGAGGTTAGTTTGGCCCCTGTGCAATGCTGACACTCAAATTCATGAACTGTTCTATATTCTATGATTTTATTTGTTAAAATTAGAAATGATATTTCAACACTATGCTAAGTGGTTGTAACAAATCTTAAGTAAGGTATTATTATTTTAATACAGAATAAACAATTAAGGAAAATAAATTAAATATTTATTAACATAACATAGGCTGTAGTAAATGTGACAATACCACCAAGAAGGTTGCCAGTGCTGCAAATCTATAAAAGACAGACCACATAATAAAAGTGGAGAAATATTTATAAGAACTTCCTCTGAAATATTCAATTATTCATTTGAACATTTCAGTTTTCCCTAGGACTGGGCAACTTAAAAAGAAAAAGTATTGTCTGAATGCAGCAATGATCTATATTTCCTCCTTGTGAAAGAATTCTGTAAGATTTCCCAATTCATAGACCTGAATACATATGCCACATTTAAAGTATCTTAATTTCTCTTCTCAAATATCTCACAGCACTAATCAGATAATTAAACCCCTAAGAGGATGTCTAACATCCTAGCTTTCAAACATTTTCTGCTTCTGTAGCTCATTTACAATATTAAGATGCAAAATTTGTTGTTATTATGGATAAACTTTTAATGTTAAAAAGTGGCTGCTTACTCTCTCAAGTTCTTTTACATTACTTATTGAAATCTATTCCTCAGTCTGTGTAAAGATTCAGGGGTACATCATGGGTTAACAGTGACTCAGAACCACCTGTAAAACTTACTGCATGTGCCGTTTATATACCAGCCCTTTACCTCTACATGTATTCCAGGTTTCACTACGTTTTCATAGTTTTCTTAGTAAGTGATAATACCGTCTGGAAAAAAATATGAAAGCTAACTTTTCCCTTGTAATTTTACTTTGTAATTGATAATACTTAATTGTCTTTATCTTTTCAGGACCTAGTGTGCCTTTGCCCAATTTATGAATGTTGAGGAATTTCTCACTCAGATATATATCCATTTTATCAACATTCTTCTTTTTATTATATATCAGCTTTTATAACATAGCTAAATTAGATGCTTTAATTTTTCTGCAACATAAAATGTTGTTTATTTATCCTGTGGACCACATTTTTTCTAGAAGGAATGACACAATAAAAATAATTTAATCCTTCCTTTATAGGACAGATAGCTACAGAGTAGAAAGTTTGTTACATAATTTGAAGAATTAAAGTCATCATCTATAAGTCTTATATGGAATTGCATATGCTCTATCTTTACCAGAGTACAAATACTTATGTAAATTTATGAAACCTGTCTTGTGAAAGGAGTAAAATTAAAATTATAAGGAATGGACAACAAAAGATGATGTATACAGTCTGTGAGATAATTGAGCAAATCCAGATTAAGGATCCTTCTGCCAGGGCTACCTTACTACTGTCCCAGATCTGTTTGTCACAGAAATGTACTCTGCATACAAATTTCATCTAAAAGTACTGTGAAACTGATTACTGCATGTATAGTATATCTAAGCAAATCCTCAAATACTGAAGTTACTTCCAAGTGTACTGTACGGGTGTGCTGTTTTTTGCTGGGTAAGAGTTAATTTTCTTAACAGTGGCTGAAAAGAAAAACACAGGGATGTGCTTTGGATTTGAACATGGTGATGATAATAGAGATGGTTTTGTTAT
>VYZS01079864.1:0-16646 GCA_013400695.1 Neodrepanis coruscans | reverse complement strand
AAAAAATATCGATAGGCAAGTTAAACCCAGAATACCTTTTATAAATTTCAGAAATTTGCTACCCTGTAGAAATTCTTCAAGCAATGTTTTTTCTTTAGTTTTATGTAAAATTGGTCATTAACCAAGACAAAACCCATGTTTTGATACTCTCTGTTCCCAGACCTTGTAAACTCAAACCTGTTGAGTGTCTCCACAGACAACAGGAACATGGACAGTGTCACTTGGCTCTCCAGCTCTGACCCCAGTGAACCCAAGTGATGCTGGTGTGCAGGCATGATCTCTATGCACAGAATGCTGATAAAAGGAGCCCATGGAGCCCCATATTTAGCCTGGCTCACACACCACTGTGCTGGCACCACTGAGGACACAACTCCTGAAAATTAACAACTTTCCTGTCACTTCCACAGCAATTTGTCTATTAATACATTTATGTTTGGAGCTATGAGTGAAATAAATGAACTGCAAGAGCCACAGACCTCATTCTTACACAGTCACTAACACAGGCACAAACAAATGGGTCTGCAGCAGTCCTCTATCTGAGACACTAATCATAAATAGGCAGGTTTAATCACAGTCAGACATTTAAATACAAGTATTTGTGACACCAATTAGAGTCATTTTGTGCCATATGAAATATAATTTATTCTATTTAAGAACCAATTACATTTTTCCCTGGGAACACACTGGGAAACTTTTGCTCTTGTTGCAAAAGTTTAATATGATTTTACAGTGTTACTGTATCAATACTTTATCAATAACTGAGTTAAGATGCTATGAAGGTTTTACTTGCTCCTTGTTTCATTTTACCTGGAGACTTCTTGCTTGCCCTTGCCTGCATCAGGTAGGGCTGGCGTGGCAGCAGGGGCGAGGACGGCAGTGACATTGAGACTCCCTTGGCCAAGTTCATCCTGAAAGTATCCTCAGGGGCTGGCTGGTCGCCAGGGGGGAAATCTGCATTGTGGCCAGATGTGGCTGCAACCTGTGAGGCATTCTCTGGGCTGCAGTCACCTGCTAAAAATAAAGTTTTGTCATCTGTTAGGCCATGTGCCAAAATAAACAGCATAGAGTTGCATTGAGACACAAGTATTTAACACAGGAAAACATCTGCCAGCAACAGCTGAGCATGACATCTTACTGTCCCCCCTCCACTGCAGGATCCAGGTAATCACTGCAAAAATGTAAATACAAGTAGGCAACATTTTAACTTACTGCAATACAGTCAGAAAGGGGGAAGAAAAACCTCATTTCCAACTGAGCCAGTACTTTTCAGGTTTCGTTCTTAGAGGTAACACTAAGTTTCCTCTGAAGATAAAAGTATTTTTACAGCTAAAAGGTGTTTTAGGAAAACTGTGACAGCCTGAGGGTAAAGACCATCTGAAATACTGTTTACTGAACAGATAAAGGAGGGATTTAGTTGGGTTACACCTCTCATGCAATGAAAAAAAAGGTGGATCACTAAGACATAAATCAGAGGTGGACACTCTAAAATTTGTTTTTCCACTACTGTGGAAATAAAGAAGATTTTCTTTTTTTCAGAAATTAAACTCTCACAACAGCCAATCTAAGCACAGAGTTCACATTAGGTATATTATTCTTTATTATTTAATATAGTACATGTAAGTTTGCTTCACAAGTTGTTGAAGAATGCACAAAGAAATTTGTGATATTGTATTTTTCCTTTGAACATAACCAAAACCCAAGGAAGTAGAATGGCAATGCTACTAAATATATTTAGAAAACACCAGAATTCTTGTTAATAGCTTTTTACTAGGTTCATTGCCAGGCTGCAATTTGGAATCTGTGTAAGTATTGCAGGTGGAATGCTGAGGGGTAAAGGGGTGCAAAAGGGTTAGCATGTCCACCTACCATTCCCTCATCTCTATTTCCCCTTTTACAATGACACAAACCATGTTTAATTCATTGTCACCTTATTAGACTTTTGAATTTTGAATTATTCATCACTCTTTATTTTATATGAACTGTTACAACATGAAAGAGAGCTGGATGGGGCTAAATTGCTCTGATCAGTAAGTTTATATTATTTGATCATGACAGTAATTGGAAAGATATTTTACAGTCAACATATACATACACCACTGTATCTTGGCTAATTTTTGTTGCAGCAGGGCTTGTATTTCTTCAGGCTCACAGCCCTGCAGATGCTGTGGGGAGGGAGCACCTTTCTCGGCTCAGATTCTGAGAGCAGCACGACTTAAAACCCCAAAGTCTCAAATGTGTATCACAGAAATTTTCCTTTTCAACCACTGAATTCCCCAGTTTTACAACCAGCCTTTGCTCATTGGCTCTCACACACCCACAGTGTTCAGATAGAAAGGCTCTTCAGAGCAAAAAAACACACACCTCGAGAAAACCCAACCCCACCGGGCTCCCGGCACAGGAACTGCCCCCGCCCCTTCCCTGGGCTCACAGCGGGAGCACACGGGATAACGAGGGATGACGAGCTTCTTTTTATATGCTTGGATCCTCCTTTCCAAGCCTCTGAATCAATCCTGTAGGTTTTATTTATCCTACTCCCGAATTTTCTATTTTTTTTGTAAATTGGACTGATGTCCAAATCTATACATTTCATCCAACTTCTAGGAAAATTCCCTTAAGATACTCTGGTCTACATATGGGGTGAGACAGACCCAAAATGGCCATGCTTGTGGGATCCACCAGGTAACACAGTGTGCTTTCCACACAGCAACCTGACATTAGTGAAACAATGCCAGAAAAATGCATGAGGAATAGCTGTCCAAATACAATTTGTTACAATGCCTGAATATAAGCAGATGCCACACACTAACAGACACAGAAATCCAAAATTATTTGTTAGTGACTTAAAGGTTAGTGACTTAAAAATATTTTACCTACTAGAACAATACTTCAAAATTACACGACATTTCTTGGTGCCCACCCCAGTGTAAAACTGATGATGCCAGTTCTGCAGTAGGGAAAAATGACCTCACACAAGTTTGTTAATAATGTCAAACAAACACATAATGGAAGGTCCTGTGAAAGCTCACTTTTTTTTTTTTAAAAAAGTCTCCAAGTTGTACATTTTCCACTGCCAAGTAGCCTCTGGACAAAAAGCTTTCACAAGCATCAATCAACACTAGAGTTCTTACTCAGTGGTCAAAGCAAGCACAGAAAAAACTTAATAGCTTTAAAAACCACACACAAAAAGCCTGAAAGAAATCAAATCCCAGTTTAGTTGCACCTAGGGATGCAACTGAAAGGCACAATCTGATTAACAGATTACTTTCTTTTCTTTAGATACAAAAAAATACAAGGATGGCTGACTTAAAGTAATGATTTTGTAGAGCTTAATATCCTAAACGAGAATTTGAACTTTAAGATTAAACTAATTCTATTGAATAGGAAGGACAACCAAAATGAAAACCTTTCCAGTGTGTATGTCCCAGTCTGCCCAGCTGGGACAAGGCACCAGTCACCCCACTACCAGCACTGACCATTGCTGCTAAGTGGAGCAGCCCACAGTCAGCCTTCTGGGGCAGGGAACAGGCTGACCAGAAAAAGGGAGAAAGTAGCATGGAATGAGGAGAAGACTCATTACAGCCTCAGTAAAGGAAGCAGTGAAGTGCACTGAGCAAGAAACAACCCGGACAACATTAGAATAAAAGGTTTAAATGGACAACCTTTGCCAACTCTGCTCATTCTTGACATTATTTGCTCACTTTCTGGCATTTATTTCTGAACTCTGGATTACTTTTTCAGTACACAAAATATTAATGTTCTCTTGTAGCTCTTACTTAAAAAAATAACCAACTTCTAGAGAAGGCATTATTCATCCTACTGAAGTGATTTCTATATGTGTTTCAAGGGCAGAATCTTTTCTTTTGAGGGGGCATGTTTGTATGTCCATGGGACACATAACTGGAATTAACTTCTGGGAACACACATCCACCACATTAAATACTCAGTGCTCAGCAAGAGAGTTTAAACTCTTAAATAACTGACAAAAGGATCAGAAAGTGGGCAAAGCAACACAGAATAATGGAAACCAGCTCCATATTTTAAGCATGAAACAATGCTTCTTCTGTTGCAAGATATTTTTAGAGTAACAACAAAAAGTCAAACTGAAACTTGAAAGTATTCCTGTCCAAGTTCACTGTTCCAGACACTGGATGTGTACTTCATGCACCATGAAGTCCCCTTGCAGTTAAAATTCAAAGCCTACTGTCATAGAGAGTTTGGACAAAAAAAAAAACGCAAATGAATTTGGACATTTAGTTTTAAAATGTAAACTTATTTGATGGCCTGTCATTTTGTCAGAACAGCACCTGATGGCTTGGTGCTCTCAGCTGGGCTCAGTGTGTTAGTCAGAAAGGCTGAGTGAGATGTAATGCAACACAGGTGGGTCCAAACATGCCTTCAGCCAGCCAAGGTCAGCTGAGAGTCAGACCCTCACTGCTACAGGCAAGTAATACTGAAAACACTCACTCTGGAAATAAGATTATGTAGTGGGTCTTAAGTAAAGATTAGGCCCTTCTGCATAGCAATGTCACTTTTTTTGAGAGCAGCAATGTAGTTGCCATTAGTAATAAATATTAAAAAAAAAACCCAGAACCCAGTGTCAGTGAATTTCGGCACATTTCTGTTTATCATTCCAAGTGCTGCACCTCAGGCTCACAACAAGGGCCTTGGCTGAAAGGGAGAAAGAAAAACAGGAGTAACAGAACATCATACAAGTGATCACAGCTCATGCCTTTGAAAGACATTTTATTTTTCAAAAAGAATACTATGTATAATATCAATTTCTTAATTTTATCTAATGATATGGAAAATGGGAAGAAATTTTAAAACCACAGATTTCATCCTACTTGTATAAAATGTTCCTAAAGAGCAAGGCAGACAAACAAATAAGCACCTATACTCCAATTTGCAACAGAACACAATGCAGAAATAAAGCATTCAGTCTATCCTAACATTCACAAGTCTGTACACTTGTATTTAAGCCAAAAATACCTATATAAAGATACTTGAATAAAAGAAGGAGGAAACCCAAAGAAAACTAAGTCTCAAGGAGTATTGCAAAAATTTAAGTCTGACCTACCAGATCTGGCTCACACAAGATCCAAGAAAGATTTATTAATACTGACCCTTTTTACAGACCAAATTAAAAAAACTGAATATGCAGGCTATGACAGAAAGCCCAATGCATACAAATAAATAAGCACTTCAACACCTTTTAATTCAGAAAGCAAACCCACCCATCTCGTTTCTGGAGCTTCTCTACCTTTCAATCATTATGTGCTACATTCTAAACATTATCTTCTTGTTGACATGGTAATCTGTCCCTTGTTATTTGAGCACTACATTAACTCTAACAAGCCTTTAAGCTGAAAAACCTGGAAGTCTCAACTACTCACCACATCAAATTTCTACTGACATCAACCAAGTTTTCATGCATACCATGTACCACATTTGATGTTCAACTTCTGATGGGATTTAGTGCAGGAAGAGCACTGCAAACTAAGCACAATACTGCCATTATTCGTGTTCCTTCAGGCCTGATATTGGGTCACCAGAACGACAATGCTCATGCTGCTAAAAAGCCATCTGAAATAACTGAGCATGTCCTGTAGAAACTTAATATACGGGATTTTCTTTTTAAGTTGAAGGACATAACACATATTTTATACTCAATGAGCTTTTGCTTAGCAAGTAAAGGAAAAAAAAGCAGCCTCCCAAATGCAGGCAAGTTATTGACTCTGGGTCAGTTAAAGAAAACAAATATAATTACATACTGGAAAGCAGCTGGCAGTACAGAAACCCAACAGGAAATACTAATACAAACCTACCTCTGAAGCATTTTTAAGCATTTAAGAATGAGTAGCTGAGTAGGATTTCTAAAACAATCGTAACTAGTAAGTATTTTTTTATTTATATTTTGAAATTTATTGTGCATATTCTTTGTACTGTCACCTCATCACAGACAGGACTTGCAGATAATCCTGATGAACTTAAGTTTCAACAACCATCTTCTGGCTCCCATTTCTTGGAACTGTGACAATAAAACACAGAGTTTCTGTGCTGTATTAAAATAAAAAGGCCAGCTTCTTCCAAGAGAGGCCAAATGCAAAAATCTCACAGTGATCAATTTAAAAACCTCAAGGAAAGAAACTGGACAACAAGTAAACCTCAATCAACTATGAAAACAACACAGGAGAGACACAATTCCATGGCAGGAAGAAATGCAAGGCAGAAATAAAGACACAGTTAAGATTACCTGAGATCCAGAAAACATAGTTAATTAACACAGCAAAGGCAAAAGGCCAAGAGCAAAGAAGGAGATGTGCCCTCAGCAGTGGCCCTGGGGCCCAGTCAGTTACACCAGAGACACCTCCCAGGGAATTGCTACAGGACTTGGACACTCTGGGAGAGTTTGAAGACATAATATTTATTTGATTTGATGACAATAACCTGACCAAGAGGAGAAAGCACCACATCTTTACTTTTTACCTGAGACTGAATAAAAACCTTGAGAAACAAGGGGGAAACTGTGCGAGTAATTGCCACACATCTCCAGCTCAGTGTACACAAGGCACTACAAACCCAGCCACTACCCTCTGGGACACAAAAATTAATCTTCCTGTTTACTCTCTTCCTGCTTGGTTTCAAACATTCCCAAAATAGTTTTCTGTTACTTTAATGTGACAGGTGCAGACTGTGGGTTTTTCCCCCTCAGGTTCTGTCCTTCACCAAGTATCTACATCAATAATGGAAGGAAGGACAAGACAAAAGAAAATCAACTTCCAAACAGGTATTTCTGTGGTATGGAAGCAACTATGTCTGAAGGGGTATACAGACAGGTTGCTTCATGCTCCAGAAAACCAGAAAAAATATGGATGCAGAAAATGTTTGGTCAAAAACTGTTCTGTTTGAAATTCTGTTCCTTAGGCCCATCCGTGTATCTAAGTGGGATACCAACCACCTTGTCCTCACATTCACGTTGAGAAATACGTTCTGTTAGTTCTGTTTGAAAGCTGCTCCAAGGTGCAGGAACAACAACACAGCTCTTCTCACCTCGTTTGCACATATTGAGAACTATGTATGTGCCTGTTTGAACACACAACCTTTGCTTCATCTGGACTTTACCTAATCCTACGACAGCCACCTACCTACCTATCAATGCATCCCAACCACACCTAAATGAACTATTTTAACAAAACAATTGTAGAAGGATTTTTACTGAAGCAACTGCAGCATCTGAGCCCAACTACATATCTCCAGCTATTGCTTCTGGTGCAGCCCAAGGCACTGTTTTTCCAAAAGTGACATTCCCACAGGACAGCCTTCCACCTGTTCAGGGCAGAAGTTGTTTCTACGAAGACACTCCCCCAGTCTTCAGCACAGCACTTCAGTCTCTCTCTCAAAGCACCAATACCAATTCTTGCAACCTTCCTCTTCAAGATAACCCTGAACTTAAAATGCTATTAAAAATTGCAATCCACATACTCAACAGCTAGATTACAAAAACATTATGCACAATGTCAGCTCCTGAGCCCTTATACAAATGAGAAATTCTAACACTAGAATCCACACAAGCTATTTTAAAAACAGCAGTCCTAATTTCTTTTTTTTCTGTATTTATTCTGTCTGAGATGGAACCCTTTCCCCACAGCAGCCCTCACAGTGCTGTGCTTTGCACTGGTAACTAGGAAGGTGTTGATAACACCCCAGTGTTTTGACCACTGCTGAGCACAGTTTTGAGACTGGAATATTCCTTCCCCAACAGAGGGCAAGACTCGGGGAGGGGACACGACCAGCCCAGCTGACCCAAACTGACCAAAGGGATATTCCAGACCACATGACATCAGCTCAGATAGAAAAGCCAAGGAAAGGGGCAGGAAGGAGGGACATTCATTGTTTCCAACGGCTGCCTGCTAAGAAACCACTCCATGCCCTAAGCCCTGCTTCCCAGGACGTGGCCACACATCGCTGCTGATGGGAAGTAGAGAATAAACCTTGTTATTTTTTGCTTTGCTTTTGCTTTAGTAAAGTGCCCTATCCCAACCCACAAGTTGTTTACTATCTCATTCTCTTCCCCCTGCCTGGCTGGAAAGGAGGGGGATAGAGACTGGGTGGGCACTTGGTGTCCAGCTGAGGTCAACCCATTACAGTTCTTTAACCCTTTTACAGATATTTTAATGCCACAGCTGTGCCTTCAATTCAGGAAAAAACCCCACCATTCCCATTTGCACTGGTTCCACAAGGCCACCAGCTGTAAAACCAATAAAATAGAGTTAACATACAAACAAACAGGAAGTTCTATTCAGTCAAACAGGAATCATCCCACTCAGATCTGAATTACACAGACTTCCAGGCGTTGCTTTCATGCAGCCCGTGGGACAACCAGGGTTACTCTGGTTTTGGAATAAGCTATTGCAGTTTAGCCTAGATGTCCCCCAGTTTGACCACTGAAACAGCCACTGAAATTGGCCAAGGTGGAGCTGCAGCTCCTGGTCCTGGTGTCCCTCCTGCCCTGGCTGGGATGCCCAGTACCACCCATGCAGATTTTACTGCCATCTACCCACCCAGCACCACTCCCAAAGCAGGATTACATTAAAGAAAGACCCCAGCAGTCTTCCCAGTTAGGTTTGGGGTGACTCTACAGAGCNGCACCACTCCCAAAGCAGGATTACATTAAAGAAAGACCCCAGCAGTCTTCCCAGTTAGGTTTGGGGTGACTCTACAGAGCCATGCTCTCTGTCTCCTTCCTCCCACATTTGGGAGCTCTGAAAAAACTGAAAACTTTTTCAAAACTTCATCAGCAAAAAATCCATGTGCCCACAGAGCTGAGACAAGCATTTAAATTTATTACTGCATTACTCTGTCCAAGGGTAGCTCAAAGGATGGTCATTTCCACATTAACCCTCCTGTCTCTGGAGTCAGCTCCCATCACTGGTGAGCATTTCCACACACTCCAGGGAGCAGGAAATTTTAAGAGCTGTTATTGCCATTAGAGACCCAAATGACCATAAAGTGGAACAATCCTACAAGCAAAAAAAATCCTCCATTTCTCATCATTTTCGGTTTGAGGACCAGGGAGGGGAGTGAGCAAAACACAAGCTCTACAAAGACCAGTGTTCTTTGCCCTGCTTCACATCTCTTCTAAGACAGAGAAATGTCTTACAGCCAAAAGAACTGGAAGGCCCTTTGGAACAAAGAAAACTACTAAACTGGACATAATGTTACAAGTCCCAGAGGTAGCACGGAGTGCACACATTTCTCTTCAAACTTTTCATACTATCTTCAAATACAAAATAAGTAAAACCTTTGAAATCCACCATATAAACTGCTTCCTTCCTTTTAAAAAGCTGCTCCTGCACCCCTCCTTACTCAAGCTCTCACCAGCCAGGCATTACTCAACAATTTTTCCCAATACTTGGTTTATATAACACCAATTAATACATGAAACTACAGAGCTTTGCTAGAAGAAAAAAAAAAACACAAAAAGCATCAAACCACAAAAAAAAATCCCAGAAAAATCCCCACACCAAAAATGAAACCAAAAAATCTCCCACGCTTTAACTGTTCCCTTGGTGTTCACAAATACAGCAGCACTGTATTTATGAAAACAAAGGGAGAAAATCCTTTCTTTTGCACACATTAATCCAAACAGATGTCATGAGATCCTAAAATAAAAACCATGTTTTCTGACCTACAGGAAAAAGACTTTTTGAGCTTCAGATTTAATCAAAGCCTGGTCAGGAGAGTTCTGTTTTCCCTATGAGCTTAAACCAATTGCCATCTAGTATTTTAAGGAAAAATGTACCAGTGAAAGCCTCACCACAGGAATGTTTAGCCCACTGTGTTTAAACAGCTCCAGCTGTAACTCCAAGCCAGCAGCACGCACAGAATTAACAGGACACTTTTGTCTTGCCCTGTGATCACTCCTGGGCACCCCTGACCTGCTGTCAGTGTTTTTCCTGGGCAGCACAGCTCCCACCATCCAGTCCCTTAGCAAGGAACTGTGGCAGGGTGCAAACTTCACAAGACCACAGAAACTTCCCAAGGAACACATTACCTGCCAGAAGAACACAGAACAGCTCTTTGCAAATGCCCTCCACTTGTGGGACTCAGTGTAACTCGGCAGAGCTTTAAAAGCTGCAGTGCAAGACATGTATATAACTGGCTTGTCCAAGAGAGCAGGACTACATTGTTCAAAAGGTTCCAACAAAAAATGACGTGGCAGATGTATTACACTCTGGTTTTTATGCATTAAATAAATATTTGGTTTTGCTTTTATTTTATCCTGGGAGTAAGAAATCCGTTTGTCCAGAGAGTATGAGAAAAATCAGATGTATCAGCCTACATGAAGAATCTGAAGTTAAAAAAGTAACTGTGAAGGAGTGAAAGGTAACTTTCACTCAGGTCCATGAGCTTTCCAGCCACTGCATGAAGGACTGAACTCAGCATGTTGGCACAGAACAGGCAGGCTCACACCAGCCACCAACACTGGATGTCCACAGCCACTGCTCTCCTCAAAGAGCACTGCTGGGCCTTCTCTGCCCTTGAAAACAGCAACGAATGCTCAGAATTACCCTTTCTCCTGGAAAGTAATAAGTAAGTAGTGGCCTACTAAATTTATGGTTAATAGCAAAATAAGCTTTTGCTTATTTTAAGTAAGTAATTGATGATTAACTTTACCTTCAAAAATACCTGTAGTTAAAGCAAAAACTAGAACATAATAGACTCTTGACAGTTTAATAACTTTTCATTGAATTTTTTCAATTAATCTTTTTTTCAAAATACACTCATATAAAAATTCTACTGCCCACAATACATAATTGGATTTTTTTTTCATAATGTAGTGAATAAGTAGTTTAAAATGTGTGTTGTAGTTGAGGCTCTGCAGCCCTGGGCTGTGTTGGAGGTCACAGCACAGCACACACAGCCTGCTCTGGATGTTTGTGTGGCAGAACCAAGAGCAGCTGCTCTCACCTGTCCCTCCCAGCAGGGACTCAGGACCAAGAGCACTGGATCTGCCTTCCAGGACAGTGCTGGGTTTACAGTGCACAACTCAGCTGTCACATAAAACATCACAGTGACACTCATACCTGGGTCTTTCTTGGTCCCTTTTCCACCCTCTCGGCTCTTTTTTAAAACCGCCTTTAACATTTTAAATGTCGATCCTAGAGGACAACAGAGAGAAACAAGTACAATGTCAGTAACATTCACAGAAATCCAAACAAAATAAAGACAGAATCAATGCAAATAGAACACCAAGGTCATAAGGAGAAACGTTTTGGTAGTTATTTATTTCTTACAACTTCACTTGGTTAAGTTCTGATGCACAAGGAATGTTTTAATACTCAAACTAAGCAATTAAGAGTTCACTGTCTTCTGGTACAGAAAAATAATGCAGCATTCTCCACATTCCTCACCTAATTATGGTTACATGGCTAAACCCAAGCCACCAAAAATAAACCAGAATCAAGGTCTATCTCCTGACTGGGAGCAGTGGGAGCAGCCTGGTGTTGGCTGGGGATGCCAACTGCAGGAGTGTAGAAGAGGGGAACAGCAGGACATGGTACCAGCCCACCTCTGTCCCACACACAGCCAGTGGTGCTGTGGAACAAACTCCTCCATCCCTGCAATGCCCCTGTGCCCTGCCAGCACACGACTCCTGCCTCCCACACCTCACACTGACAAGCTGCAACTGAGCACCACCTGCAGATTTCACAGGAGTATCAAGTATAACAAAAATGTATTTGGGCTGTTAAACCTGGAAGACAATTAAGTTGTTTCAGATAACGATCTTCAGTTAGAGAGCAAGGAAAACAGAACGAAAAGCATTAATTACCAAGAGCAGTTCTTTCTCAAAAAGCTTTCTGGGAGCATCTATGAATTGCAATTTCATTTCTTTGTTGAAAAATTGCAAAGATATCTCATTTTTGAAAACTTGCAATATAAAATATGCATCAAGGGGAAAAAAGTATTTGACTGTGCTGTTTTATGTAACAGACTGCCATAAACCTCACATGAGGTCAACAAGAAAAACAAATGTCTTCCATCCAAAGAAAATGGATGCTATCCCTGCCCACTGCCATATCCCTGCTACCCCTGCCTACGGCTATCCCTGCCCACTCCTCAATCTTTTTAAAATAAGGAAACCTCTCCTAAAATTCACAAGATCATGAGAAGGAACAACTAAGTGCTCTTCCTTCCTCGCTTGTCTGCATGAGCTGGATACAGAGACAACCCCCAACAGCAAAGAATTTTCTGAGATTAAGAAACAGCCCTGAAAACTGGGCACATTCAGTACAGACAACATTGTTCAATCATACAATTCAAGGCTAAAACATAATGCATATGTGGAAGAATGAGAAGTCTAATTACAGCTGCAGAGACATTCCTAATTTGATACTCCCTAACTTCTGCCTGGCTTTGAAACATTAGTGTTTCCCCTAAAATCACTCAGTGTTGTTTATTGTTGATATGCTGTATGATAAATTTTACTTACAGGTGTTTTAAAATCCCTTAAGTCGTGCAGAACAATAGTGACTGTATTCAAATTCAGCTGTATCACCACATGAACAAGGAAAAAAGTGCCTCCTTGAACTCCTGCTGAAGTTCACAGAGCATGTCCCATCTAGCTCTGCCTTACTGAGGCCTCTGGATGCTTTCTTTTTTTTTTTCCCCCTCCCCAGAAGTGATGCAGCTCAGTGGTGTAACACAACCAGAACAAGAACCACCAGAGGGTGATTCTGGAAGACTTTGGTTTCACAGAGTGGGTCCCTTTGGGGAGCCTTCTACAAGCAAAGAGAACGACATTGCTGCAAGAGAACTGGATCTTTACTATGAAAAATATGGCAATAATAAAACCCCACCTAGAACAAGTGCAGTGCTAACAGAAACCCTCCAGCAGCTCGAGGGAGTGCAGCTATGGATCCCTTTGGTCAGCTCAGGTCCCTCCCCTTTCACCAACACAACCCACCTCGGACCAGAGGTTGTCAGCAACCAGTGCAGGGGAGACAGAGAGGACACGTCCTGCTCCAAAGGAAACATCCTGGCACACATCAGAATAAAAACATTCCAGAGAACAGCTGTACTGCAGCACAAAGTGCATTCCTACTCACTGCCGCTCACTTTCAATGGCATTGCCTCCCAGTACTACAAGATCTAAAAATTCTAATTATCAGATTCCAAAAGGACAGAAAACCAACTCTACCCATTTCTTTCTAAATGCACAAACACCCTCTCTCAGATACCTCCTAAGCTAAAACATCAAACAAAACAGAAGCCTCAATGTATTTGTTACACACTGCTTTTTAAATAAATAGGGTGTTTTCTTGTCCATACAAAAAACATCTGCCATATTAGAAACCCTGCATCATGCAAGGCTGAGATCTGGAGCCATTAATGAAATTCAGACTCTGAGAAAGGTATTTTACGTACAACAGAGCTGGAACAGAGTGGCAATAAACAAAAAAAAACAACCAGAAAACAAAACCAAAAGACCTGAAAACCCACGTATTATATTTAACTTCCTTATTTTACAAACATGGCAAGTATAAATTTTCTACTAACTAGAACAGAGATTTGATACAGAACTGAAACTTTACAGAATATATCATTCCTATTTTTAGGAGACAGACACACGGTAATGAGAGATCAAAGAAAAGGAATTAAGGACAATTCCAATCTAGATTTTCTCTTTCTGGAATTGAGGTCAACTTCCCCACTGTGCAAACAATTCTTCAAGGATCTATTCCAACACAGAAAAGAACTGGCATACAATGGTTCCTTACGCACAGTCAGTGCAGACACAAAAGGTGTCTACATTTCCTTCCTTCTCCCTTATAACATGATAAGCAAAAACGAAAGGTGAGCACTTCCTAAGCAACTCATCTTTGGCTGAAGGGGTCACACACATGGAGAGAGCTGGAACAGCAAAGGAAGAGCAGCAAAATGTGCTGTTCATTTGCAAGCTGAAACGTACAAAAATAAACTGCCTTCTGAAGTAATGCTAAAGCCAAAGCCTTGGATCCAGTGTAACATCATTCCCATTCCACAGTGCAAGGGTGAACACTCAGGGAACCAAGTACTGCAGCTCAGAAATACTGATTACAAATAGTGTTTTTAAAAAATAATGTAAAAACCCAAAACATACACCAGACTTACTCACACCTACTGACATACACCCAAAAGCATTTCATCTTCAGGCAAAGAATTTCTCTGTGCCCATCTTCCACAATTCAGGAAGACTGATCACATTGAACAGCAATAGTATTCATTTATAGTTCCTCATCCCTTGAACCACGCATGGGATATTGGACCCTGTTTTGTTTAAAAGATATCTATGTTAATAGGATGTTTTCCAGCAATGCTGGCACCTTGTCTGTCTTTCTATGCACACTGTACTTCCTCCCTCCCCACAACTAAGCTGAAGTAAAATCATTCCCTGACTCGGATTTCAGGAACTCTTTCAGCTACTGCAATTGTTTCCTTTTGGTAAACAATTTCAGTTAAGATTTTTCTGGTTCCAGGTTTTAAATTCTGCCATGAAACCACTTGTTATTTGGTTGGGGATTTTGTTTGTTTTTATTTATTCGCATTTCTTTAAAGATTTGCAAGTCTTTTAAAAGCTCTCATTTCCATTCTGAAGTGGACAGCAGATGAGTATTTGTTATCCCAGGGTGACACTGGCTATGTCCCAGCAGAACTCTTTTGCCGGTGGATTTGCAGACCACGTCAGCTGCTGACACAGCTGGATCCCCCCACTCACAGCAAATACATTTTCAAACAGGTGCTGCTCTCCCACCAGCTCAACTGTCCTCACATCCACACGACATTCCACACAGCTGCTTCCTGCTCAGAGCATGAAGGGAAGGGGCAGAAAGTCCCTTGACTCAGGACTTGGTATGATCAGCGTTTTTATGAGTGACTGCAGAACAGTCAACTTCATAAAACACGAGTGCTGGGCCTTGGAAAGGGTCAGGAGCACAGGCACCCCCAAGAGGTCACTTCATTCCCCGACCTTTACAAATGAAGAACTTCATTACCTGGGGAATCCCCTCTGAAAAGCAAAGACACACGAAAAAATCCACATTTCCACCCAGCCTTTGAGTCTCCCTTTAAAACTTGCACAAGAATATTTTCCATGTGAAACTACTGCCGAAGGCACCACTATCAGGAATGAGATGATTCACATGTTTGCATTCACACCTTTGGTTCCACCCCCCCTTCCTACTGGAGCAGGTTATTTTCAGAGATCTACCACAGGAGTTCATCGTTTCTAAGAGGTCAAATAAACTAATCCTACACAGGAGGTACCCACCTGGGCTAATGGTCATGAACTCCACATTTACCTGCTTCCCACTGTTGTGCTGTTCAGGCTTTCCATATTTAAACCCTGAAAACCAGTTAGTATTTATTGGCAAAGAAATTAGGGGTAGGGCACCTTAGTCTGTTTGCACATAAAAACTTGAGGATTTACCAGCTTTCAGTGTGGTATTTATTATCATGTGGGATTTATTAAACATATACTTCAAATGATCTGGATTTTTAAAAGTGTGTATTGTATTTTTGATATGTATGTTTGATTTAAACATTTGAATCCTAAAATCCCAAGTTTTGCAGAAAACTTCATTTAGTCACCACTGCTTTCATTGCCTTCAAATGCGTTCAGTGTCATTGTTTACACACAGAAAAGTTTCAACATTTGCCTTTTCTGGCAAATTCAAATTCCTTTAGTGAAATTATAGATTTGAAACCAGAGCAAAACACAGCAAAAAACAATACTCAAAGGAGCAAAGTATTACTGATGTAACAGAAATCAAGAGAGTAAGTGAAAAATCCTTTAAAATTACTACATTTTGGGTCATCCATAGCATTTTACAATAAGCAGAGGGAATATCCCCAGGTCTAAGAGACTCCTAACTCAAGAATGGACACACATTTGAAGAGAAGAGTGTATCTACTTTGTCTTTACGGTGCACCTTCTGATACTTATTATTATTCAAATGCATGAATGAAAATGACAAAACACACACTGAAGAGGTCTGTCTCTGACTTCACACAACCAAGCAGAAAATGGCCCACATGATGTTTCCAACGAGACCACTGCAGCCAGACCCACTGAAGTTAAATAGCTATTATTGAAATATTTCGTACCATACCCTAAAAAAATAGTCTTTACCCTTTGCAGGTGTTTCCTGTGCAGGCACACCAATACAGGTAAAAAATGACAAGCTATACTGCATTTGTATCATCAGCTCCTCAGTCAATAAGCTAATTATTATTAAACTCATCTCTGAGATACTCCACATTCCCCCCATCTAACCCCCATGAAAGCTGTGCAGCAGTTTAACAGAGACTGCCAAAGAACAGCAACGTTTCCAGCTTGCTGTTCACTTCTGAAGTGGAATTATGCCCTGAAGCTCTATTAAAATACAGTGAAAGAGGTGAAAGATGAGGAAGTGTGAGAAAAACCTCGTTATCATGTTAGCTATTAGAATGTGCTTTTGCAGTAGCTTTTTTCCCACCAGTCTGGATCTAGATTTGATTTCCCAGGTGCAACAGATGTACCTATTCTACCCTGCAATCAACAGGTTTTCTGCTGTGCTGCTCTTTTACCTGACTGCTGACTATTTCAGTGTTGTGGTTTTACCACA
>VYZS01079863.1:11132-28105 GCA_013400695.1 Neodrepanis coruscans | reverse complement strand
GTTTAAAACTTTTCCCTCTTACCCGGTAAATGGGGAGAGGAAGGGGGAGATGGAGGCTGCCTGCTCCCGCTGGTCCCAGGCCCACCTTGGTCCCTCCATGGCCCAAGCCAGGGCATGGTGGCTGTGCAGGGGGACTCCCTGGTGTCCCGTGGGCTGCCAGCCGTGGTGCTGGGTCCCCGCTGAGACAGGCAGGGCTGGCAGAGCCCGCAGTGGGCTCGGTGTCCCGGGGTGGGGAGCGCTGCCGGGAGCTGTCGGTGGCCGCGCGTGCAGTGGCTGCTGCCTCTTGCCCGCGGTGTCGCCATGGGAGCCGGGCTTGGGGCGAGGCTTGTCACCGGCAGGGCTGAGCCCGGCACCAGCACAGGACTGAGTAACACTTGGCCACCTGGGATTGAGCGATGGCAGGTCTATGATGCCTGTGGATGTCCAACTGTGGCGCACAGGGATGGAGTGTCCCCCAGTGGGGCAGCGCGGCACGTGAGGGAGGCGGGCAAGCCCTGGGTCAGGTGCTGTCCCGGCCTGCACAGGCGAGCCTGTGTGGCTGGAGCAAGGGCGGGCAGCTTCCCACGCGCAGAAACTGAGCAGAAGTGGTTCCAGGATGAGGCAGGATCTTCAGTGGCCATCCAGTAAAAAGGTGTAGCAAAGCAAAACCATGCCCTACGAGGTGGAACAGAGGGTAGTTCAGAGAACTAGGCAGATGTGGTTACAAAGAATTCTGGGGAGAAGATGGGGGACCCTTTATAAACAGCTGCAGCCATCGCATATGTGCCATTTCGGATTCACCGAGGACATGGAGAGGACCTCCCTGCCTGTGCTGCTGTGGTCACCACAGAAACCGCCTTTACTTCTGCCTCACCATCTCTGCCCCCCCGAGAGGACCCTACCTGCAGCTTTCCAGTTTGCTAATAAAAAAAACCAAACTAAACTTCAGGAAGAGCCCCTGCAACCCTCGGAGACCTCACCCAGCCCCTGCTCCCCTCAGGTGCCTCCTGCCTGTCACTGGAATGCACCACAGCCTCTCACTGCTCCTGACAGCCTCTGCCGGTCCTCACCACCACCACTTGCCCTGCTCTCATCCAGGCTCCCCCTGCTGGATGCAGTTGTTGCACCAAGGACAAAGGGGAAGAAGGGGAAAAATTATTTCTTTCGAGCAATTCTGATTTTTATAATTGTGAGTTTTCTGTCATTTTTTTTTTTACTGTTTACACTTAATACATATTCTTTCTTATTTTCATATATATAATATATAACATATATTGTGTCTATAAATATATATATATAATATGTGTATTTTTTCAATAAAGTTTCTTTATCTCTCTCTATACATTT
Organism: Neodrepanis coruscans; assembly: GCA_013400695.1. Classification (NCBI taxonomy): domain Eukaryota; kingdom Metazoa; phylum Chordata; class Aves; order Passeriformes; family Philepittidae; genus Neodrepanis; species Neodrepanis coruscans. Next base: position 26,779 of record VYZS01079863.1, on the reverse strand, counting down.
GTTTTGGTCTCATGTCCTCGAACTGTCCCAAACCATCACAGACTGAAAGAAGCATGTAGAATAGAGGATGAGATGGAAAGCAGTTAAGGTGTGCTAGTTTCTTGAAACTTCAGTCTCCCAGACTAATTCAGATCTTGAAAATGTAATCTAAAATGACTACATGTGACTTAAATGCACCAATAGCTACTGTAGCTGGGTATGAAAAATGATCTGTTCTTAGTTCTGTTCTGTAGATGTATGACTAATAGTTAAATGAAAAGATCAGAAACTCAGGGGCTGAGTTTGGATGAGATAAGGCTGGGTGGAATATCAATGTGGAAAGTAAGTTATGCCAGCACAGATTCACTTTTTCCTGTGGGATATTAGTTTTCACTGTTTTAACTGCTAGACTATGCGTGTCATGCAACATAGAGATTTGATAGCATTCATTTAAATGCCACTTTTTCTCTGAGCATGTGGTCCCACATATTTATTGTTTGCATTCATTATTCAGACCTTGAACAATTTCTAAATTCAGTGGTTTTTTTATTCTGTAGCAGTGAGTGTGAGTGCTTCACTGTTTTCATCACTGTATTTAGATGAGTCAGTATTTGCTCCATGTTTAAAATGAGAGTCAGTGAGTGTAAGGCAAATTCTTTGTGTTCCTTGGGATGTCAGGTCTAATCTCTTCAGAAATATTTTGAGTAGAGTTTCGAAATAACAAGTGCAGCTCCTGTTGGCATCAGCCATTTGATGCACTGTAGGTGTTCAGAATGATTAGTCCAGCAACCTACACCTGGGCATCTGGATTGGGAAGAGCTGAGGATCGTTCTAGCGTGAGACAAGATAGCCATGAATGAGTATGGGAGAGATATGAACCTCCAGGCTGGTACTTGCCTCCTGCAACTATAAGATTACTCTTTTCCTGTGATCTCTGGTTTACTTTTCCCTGAGTCTTTCTGCTTGGAGAGGAATCAGGTCACAAACTTCTATTGAAGTACAGATGGTTCTGAGAGTAGAATTTGAATGCTGCTTGCCATGGTGGGGTTCAGTTTGTGCATTTCAATACAACTGTAATTTTTTTTCTTTATTAGGTAAGGAAACTTTTCTTGATTACAATTGTTATTGAATGTTCTCTGGGTCATTCAGTGTTTTTGAGCTGCTCCTGCTTTAGCAAACAATAGCAACATTTGGGACAAGTATAGCACTTGTTAATTGGAAAGAAGAATGGACTTCTGGTAGAGTGTTTCTTATTGTTCTTATTGTATGTATTTAAATGGATAACTTATTTCTGACTACTAAGACTTCTGTTACAGTAAGTCTGTTTGTCTCAGCATATGTTTGCTTTCATCTGTCAGGGTTTCAATGCCACAATAGCTGTATAAAGAGATCTGAGATTGGGGGGCTGACAGGTCGATAATTCCCAGGGTCCTCCTTTCTACCCTTTTTAAAGATGGGTACTATGTTTCCCTTTTTCCAGTGATGACATTGCCATGTCATTTCAAATATGGAGAGTGGCTGGGCAACTACCACTGCCCAGCCAATTCCTGCAGGACTCTCAGATGCATCTCATTAGGTCTCATAGACTTAGGTACATTGCAGTTCCTCAGGTGGTCATGAGCTTCATCTCCTATACTGGGAAGGACTTTGCTGCCCCACTTAAGAGGTGTGGGAAGTGAGGTTGCCGTTGAAGACTGATGCGAAAAAATGAGTGAGTACCTCAGGCTTCTCCTCATGCACCGTTAATCAGTTTGTCAGGATTGTTTATCAGGAGTGTACACCTTCTTTGACCTTCCTTTTCTGGTTGACGTACCTGTAGAAGCCCTTCCTGTTACTCTGCATTTCATGCAAAGGTTTTGAATGGATCGGTCTTTAAAGGAAATACGATTGTAGATGTATATAAATATAAGTATTTCTTTCGTTCCCAGTCTTTAGCAACTCCAGTGTGTTTTCTAATATTGAACTAGACTGTTGAAAATAGGAAAATGTCTTTATCTAAAAACAACAGTCATGAAATATATAAATAGTATGTTTACAGCTTTTTTTTGCATCTGATGTACATATATAATATTTTACACTTGTGTGTTTGTGTAAATACAAATGTAACTAACAATACTGAATAAATAGATGTATTGATTTCCAAGAAAACCTTAATTTTATCCATTGTTATATCCTGAAGATACAGAAACTTTAAGTCACAGAAACTATGTGATGGAACCAGGCATCAAATGGAATAAGCAGAAGTTTTTTTTCAGATGAAGTTAGTGTGGTCTGTGGTGCTTCTGCTCTTCTGCAGAATGAAGCTTATCTGTCTCTAGCACAGAGAAGTATTTCATTCTGAAATCATTTTCTCAAGATAAATCTCAAGCAGCCTTTCTTACTCTGTGGTTAATTGAGGAAAAAAAAATTACACATTTTTAGTAATTCTGATAGTTCAGGTAGAAGCTGAACCAGAAGTGCTTTTGACATTATGGGACTCTGTTTCCTCAGCTTCATATTTATGAAATGTTTTTTCTGTTCCTGAAGGTAGTAGATGTACTTCTGAGTAGGGACAACCAGAGTTACAGAAAGCTCTTCTGTTGTGCTTTTTGAGTGTTGTCCTAGTTACGGGGGCCAGAAGCAATTTATCGCTATGTGGTNTTAAACCACTCATTCTGAAACTCTCTGCCCTGGGGGAGGTACTGGGCATTCCCACATGAACCTGAGGATAGTACCGCTGGTCAGATCAGAGGCGGACCAGAACTTTAGCAGGACTGCCATTCTTGGGGAGACTGTGANCTACACTTCTATATAATTTCTGATGGACTGTTAATAATTAATCGTTTGTAGCAGCTACCCAGGGCACACCTCACACCACAGGCCACAAGAGATAAGGAAAGAGACAAACCTGCAAGGCAGGGGAGTGCTTCTTTCCATACCAGTGACTCAGCAGGGGAGTGCTTCTTTCCACACCAATGACTCAGCTGTGATAACTCTCCTCTGGAGAGCCATTAATACCTTCACAATACATTAATACCTTCACATTAATACCTCACAACTGGAGAGGTTGTCTCTGCTAATGGGACAATAATGGACTCAGCAATGCTGGCATAATGGGCAGCTGAGAAGACCTAGGTCATCGAAGATTCCAGAAACATCCCATTGTTGCCGTGAGGGCAGGATAAGAAAATGAGCCAAACATGAACTGAAGGGAGAGCGCAGCTTTACTGGTGATGTCCAATGATCCAAAGAGGAAATTCATAACAATCTCTCCATTTTTATAATCTCCAGTGCCCACCCATCACACACTACCCAACTAAATCCCATCTTACTACTATGCCCCTTAAACACCCAACAGGATGGTCCCTTATTACCGATCTCCACCCCATTCCAGCCCCTACTAGGCTTGGAAGCCTGACTGTGTTTTGGCTTGCTACCCCCCTTATCTTTATAGAAGAATGCAAACATGTGAAAGACAGGCTGTTCTTTGCCCTTAATATTCTAAGTTATCCAGCTATCTAGCTAGAGTGAATTCTCAAATCTTAAGCATACTCCCTAAGGCATCACCATGACTCACAGAGTTAAACCACTCATTCTGAAACTCTCTGCCCTGGGGGAGGTACTGGGCATTCCCACATGAACCTGAGGATAGTACCGCTGGTCAGATCAGAGGCGGACCAGAACTTTAGCAGGACTGCCATTCTTGGGGAGACTGTGACATTCCTTTGACAGAACTGTCACCACCATCCTGACCAAAAGGTTTCCTTCCCTTCTGCTTTGCGCCCAGGGAGAACTACGCGATGCTCAGCACAGGAGCCAACGAGCATTGCGCTGTTTTTATCCCAGCTGGCTTATACTCTGTGGGTCAAAACCAGTTTTTCTCTGTATCATTGTATGTTGTAATCTCTTTAGTAAGTTGTANTCAGCTGTGATAACTCTCCTCTGGAGAGCCATTAATACCTTCACAATACATTAATACCTTCACATTAATACCTCACAACTGGAGAGGTTGTCTCTGCTAATGGGACAATAATGGACTCAGCAATGCTGGCATAATGGGCAGCTGAGAAGACCTAGGTCATCGAAGATTCCAGAAACATCCCATTGTTGCCGTGAGGGCAGGATAAGAAAATGAGCCAAACATGAACTGAAGGGAGAGCGCAGCTTTACTGGTGATGTCCAATGATCCAAAGAGGAAATTCATAACAATCTCTCCATTTTTATAATCTCCAGTGCCCACCCATCACACACTACCCAACTAAATCCCATCTTACTACTATGCCCCTTAAACACCCAACAGGATGGTCCCTTATTACCGATCTCCACCCCATTCCAGCCCCTACTAGGCTTGGAAGCCTGACTGTGTTTTGGCTTGCTACCCCCCTTATCTTTATAGAAGAATGCAAACATGTGAAAGACAGGCTGTTCTTTGCCCTTAATATTCTAAGTTATCCAGCTATCTAGCTAGAGTGAATTCTCAAATCTTAAGCATACTCCCTAAGGCATCACCATGACTCACAGAGTTAAACCACTCATTCTGAAACTCTCTGCCCTGGGGGAGGTACTGGGCATTCCCACATGAACCTGAGGATAGTACCGCTGGTCAGATCAGAGGCGGACCAGAACTTTAGCAGGACTGCCATTCTTGGGGAGACTGTGACATTCCTTTGACAGAACTGTCACCACCATCCTGACCAAAAGGTTTCCTTCCCTTCTGCTTTGCGCCCAGGGAGAACTACGCGATGCTCAGCACAGGAGCCAACGAGCATTGCGCTGTTTTTATCCCAGCTGGCTTATACTCTGTGGGTCAAAACCAGTTTTTCTCTGTATCATTGTATGTTGTAATCTCTTTAGTAAGTTGTAACTGATTTGTAATCTCTCTTAAATTGGCTTCATTTCTCCCGCCAGTTTACTTTTAAACCAGTACAAGTGTGTAGTTGTGGAGTCCAGTGGTCAAGATAGCATGATAAATTTTCGTGCTTTTTCTGATGAGAGCTCTTCTTCTTATAAATCTAATGTATGACAAATAAATTTCCTTTTTATAGTGTGTTAATCTAGATTTATAAGAAGGTGAAAGTGAAGTGTTGTTATCATGAAGATAAAGAGGTGGATGTTTGCAGACTTTTAGTAAAAACTTGCCTTTATTACATTGAAACAAAATCTGTGTTTCATGTAATATGACAGTGTAAGTATTGACTTTCTGGTTTTATACATATACTTACATTTGCACAACTATTTTCTCTTCTAGGATCCTTCTGTTACACAAGTGACAAGAAATGTTCCTCCAGGGCTAGATGAGTACAATCCGTTCTCTGATTCAAGAACAGTAAGCACATGTATTTCTTAATCATTCTGTTAATCTTAGATTTGTGAGATATTGTTTTCATAGTTGGGACTGATGTTGTAAAATGTGTAATAGGCTAGCTACAGGTAGTGGAAGATGTGTAAGAATAGATGGTCTCATTAAGTATTTGGAGGATTCAGTGGCAAGGTTTACTTAAGTAAGCTTATACCTGTTAAGGAAGAGTGGCTCTCTGAAAGGGGACCAAACCAGAATTGAGTTTATTCCTTGTTTAGTAAGACTTCTGGTAATCTGTCCTTATGATTTTCTGCATTTCACTGACTTTAAAGCTTGGGAGTGTGGCACACTTCCCAGTGTTTTGCTTTCGATTTCTGTTTCGCTTAATGAAAGTGCTACTCCGAAAAACTTTAACTAACAGTCTAGAAGCTATGAGTAGTGGTGCAGCAGTAAAAGGAAAAGTTTTTTTTTAAAGAAACAGTTTTTTCCTCTAATTAGTATAGTTCCAATATACCTTGTGCAGTTTTTATCCATTGGAGGGAGGAATACGAGGAATGGGACAAGAAATTGATACCGTAACAGCATTTTTCAGTGGCTACTTTTGGTGGTGAAGATCTTGTGTAATATTAGCAAAATGTAGGGCTGATTACTATCTGTCGATATAGTTTATAAACATTCTAATACTGTATTTTTTAAATGTAGACTTATGTCTTGTTGCAAATCTGGTAGTGCTGTTGGAGAATGTTCATACTTGAATATTTTAAATTTCATGGTTGGAGTGACAGAATTCATTCTTGAGAGAAGCAGGTATATATTAATTGATATAAACCAACAATTTTAATAAATTTGATAATGCAATAGATTTGATGATTATATTAACTAGATTTGATAGCAAGGTGGCTAGGATTACTGCCTAGAGGACATGATCCCACAAAACTGTCAGGGAGACTCTCCCATTGAGTCACGAGACTCAGAGAGGACCCTGGTGCATTTTAAACTCCTTCCTAAGGGGAGTGTAAGTGAGTGTAGTTCCAGACCTAGTCAGTGGCTTTTCTAAAGGATTATTTATGTCTAAAGGATTATTTGTGCACAGTCATTTCTATCACTTAGCTAAGATTTTAAAGTTTAACATACAGTTAATCACTGAGAATCTGTTGTGGCAAGGAATCTCTCAGCCCCCCAGGAGTAATCTTGAGAGGTGTCCCTACTCGAGGGAAGATCCTGGTATGCAGATTACTGCTTTACAGTAGAGCTCGAGGGGCCTGGGCTGTCCATAGTTACAGAGTAAGATAATTGACTTACAGTCATATTTGCATACCCATTACTGAAGTTAGTGTATTCCAATCTTGGCCTGAATAAAGTCTTTATCAGCTCTATTATTAGGTGAGTGTGTTGCTCAGATTAGCCCTTGTCTACTGTGTTGCTACCTGTCTTCCCTGAATCTGCTTGGAGCTGNTAGTAAAAACTTGCCTTTATTACATTGAAACAAAATCTGTGTTTCATGTAATATGACAGTGTAAGTATTGACTTTCTGGTTTTATACATATACTTACATTTGCACAACTATTTTCTCTTCTAGGATCCTTCTGTTACACAAGTGACAAGAAATGTTCCTCCAGGGCTAGATGAGTACAATCCGTTCTCTGATTCAAGAACAGTAAGCACATGTATTTCTTAATCATTCTGTTAATCTTAGATTTGTGAGATATTGTTTTCATAGTTGGGACTGATGTTGTAAAATGTGTAATAGGCTAGCTACAGGTAGTGGAAGATGTGTAAGAATAGATGGTCTCATTAAGTATTTGGAGGATTCAGTGGCAAGGTTTACTTAAGTAAGCTTATACCTGTTAAGGAAGAGTGGCTCTCTGAAAGGGGACCAAACCAGAATTGAGTTTATTCCTTGTTTAGTAAGACTTCTGGTAATCTGTCCTTATGATTTTCTGCATTTCACTGACTTTAAAGCTTGGGAGTGTGGCACACTTCCCAGTGTTTTGCTTTCGATTTCTGTTTCGCTTAATGAAAGTGCTACTCCGAAAAACTTTAACTAACAGTCTAGAAGCTATGAGTAGTGGTGCAGCAGTAAAAGGAAAAGTTTTTTTTTAAAGAAACAGTTTTTTCCTCTAATTAGTATAGTTCCAATATACCTTGTGCAGTTTTTATCCATTGGAGGGAGGAATACGAGGAATGGGACAAGAAATTGATACCGTAACAGCATTTTTCAGTGGCTACTTTTGGTGGTGAAGATCTTGTGTAATATTAGCAAAATGTAGGGCTGATTACTATCTGTCGATATAGTTTATAAACATTCTAATACTGTATTTTTTAAATGTAGACTTATGTCTTGTTGCAAATCTGGTAGTGCTGTTGGAGAATGTTCATACTTGAATATTTTAAATTTCATGGTTGGAGTGACAGAATTCATTCTTGAGAGAAGCAGGTATATATTAATTGATATAAACCAACAATTTTAATAAATTTGATAATGCAATAGATTTGATGATTATATTAACTAGATTTGATAGCAAGGTGGCTAGGATTACTGCCTAGAGGACATGATCCCACAAAACTGTCAGGGAGACTCTCCCATTGAGTCACGAGACTCAGAGAGGACCCTGGTGCATTTTAAACTCCTTCCTAAGGGGAGTGTAAGTGAGTGTAGTTCCAGACCTAGTCAGTGGCTTTTCTAAAGGATTATTTATGTCTAAAGGATTATTTGTGCACAGTCATTTCTATCACTTAGCTAAGATTTTAAAGTTTAACATACAGTTAATCACTGAGAATCTGTTGTGGCAAGGAATCTCTCAGCCCCCCAGGAGTAATCTTGAGAGGTGTCCCTACTCGAGGGAAGATCCTGGTATGCAGATTACTGCTTTACAGTAGAGCTCGAGGGGCCTGGGCTGTCCATAGTTACAGAGTAAGATAATTGACTTACAGTCATATTTGCATACCCATTACTGAAGTTAGTGTATTCCAATCTTGGCCTGAATAAAGTCTTTATCAGCTCTATTATTAGGTGAGTGTGTTGCTCAGATTAGCCCTTGTCTACTGTGTTGCTACCTGTCTTCCCTGAATCTGCTTGGAGCTGGATGCAATCTTCAAGACCAGATGGATCTATTGCATTGTCACTGGTTATAAATTGAGCAGTGTTATGGGAGTGAGGGCAGGAAGATCTCTGTTTCTATCTTGTGGATGCTGAATATATAAGTATTTTGTAATTATATGCAGTTGCAGGAATATACCTAGATACCTGAGGATATACTCAAAATTCCATGTACTCACCTGTTTTTTCCCACCAGCTTTGTATGCAAGAGAAGAGCATATTATGTGAGTACAAAGAAATGTATGCAACAGGGATAAGGGAAGATACAATGGAAGTGAATACCTTTAAAAACTGTATGAACAGAAGTAGAAGCAGGGTCTGTGAAATTTAGATGTGGAGAAATACAATGTCCATTAGAGTAGGAATAGAAATCACTTTGTGTTTTGTGTGTTGCTCAGAGCAAAAGCGTCCAGATAGTTTTATGTGGGGTTGATTTCCAGATATCTAGTGCTAATGGTAGGGTGCTATATTACAGTCTTTAGAATTAAGACAACATTCAGTTTTGGTCCCTGTTGTACAAAAAAGATGTGGACAGGCTGGAGATGGTCTAGAGAGGAACCAAAAAGATGACCAGAGATCTGGGAAGCCTGCCGTGTAAGGAACAGCTGTGAGAACTGGGTTTCCTAAACCTTGAGAAAGGAAGGCTTAGGGGAGACCTTATCCCCATGTTCCAGTGTTTAAAGGGTGGCTACATGGAAGATGGAGACTCCCTTTTTACAATGAGTCACATGGGAAAGATGAGGGGTGATTTTTACAAGTTCCTGCTGGGGAGATTCCAATTGGACACTCTAACACTGGATAATTTAAATGTCCAGCTGGAAGGGTGCTGGGCCATCTTGTCTAGACCATTCTTTTGCCAAGTAAGGTTGGACCAGATGATCCTTCAGGTCTCCTTCCAACATGCTGTTCTGTGACATTTTCTGTATTCCCTTGTCCTGGTTTAGGACAATATTAGGTTTATCAATGGACAAGAGACGGATAAGGAAGGCAGCAATTTATTAAAGGGTAGATGTATGGTAGATATANCAGTCCTCTGCCATGCAGATATATTCCCAGCCCCTTCCCAGCATTCCCTGTGGGTCTCCGGGGCTGATGGGAAACACCCCCCCACTCCCTCCCCCCCCCGGCAGGGGTAACCTTGATAACCTGGCTACTCCTCCCAGCCAGATGTAGGCATAGGAGAAAGAGTTATTTTTTCTTTATCTTCCCCTGCTTTTTTTTTTTTAAGCCAAACCATCATACCCTCCAAATGAAAGTTAATGAAACATGCTGGACTGCAAAAATGTTTATGCATTGCAAATCTGGACAGGATTTCAATGGATGTTTCTTCTGTGAGAGAGTGAATTGAGACTGAATACTAACATTCATTATTTTATTTCAGTTGTGCTCCCTTTGCCAGGAGAGATGCTTCCTAACAGTTCCTTCTTAGTTATCAGGATAGGACAGGGGGAAAAAAAAAGTAATTCTACTTTTTCTCAGTATTCCTTATTGTTTTTACTTCCTTTTTGTATTTTGGTACCTCCTTTTTGCAGCCAATTTATAGCTTTACCTTCAGTGGGAATTTTGGTAGGACGATAACACAGAAAGAAGAAAATTAGTGGACAAAGGAGATTTTAGGTCTCAAGTGTCACCACCTTAATATCTAACGTGAGAAATCAGGAGGTTTGTTAGGGGTTTTTTTCCCTTTTGTTTATTAGATTTCAAAACCTGTCATTAAACCAAATAAAATTTTCAGTGAACGGTGTAAATGTCTGATTAAATTCTGTTGGCTGCATCTTCAGTGATTTTGTCTCCAGCTCTTAGCAGTCAGCATGGAGATTATATTGTGGCTTTTGCCATGTTTCTGAAATCGACAAAGTACAAATGAGATTAGACAAGATTTCTGCTTATCATTTAATCAAACTCTGTTTAAGAAGACATTTAATCTTTTCCTGCTTCTAAGTTTTTAACTCCTCTGTGCACTCTGTGTATATAGGTATGCTATATAGCTATACACAATAATGCTTATAGGACTCGATTTCAAATTGTTGCATTAAAAAATTGGAAAAGTCATTAGTGGAATTAGGGTTTTATTTGTTTCAAGAAGCATATGTCAGTGGATTTTTTTTTTCCCTTAATAAATTCTCGGGTAGCTCCTCACCTTCTGTCTTACATCTATAAACAGGGAGGATTCTGTAGGAAAACAAATTGATCATTCATACCTGATTTCTTTTGGAAGTCTTTCCACTGCCCCAGTAAATGAACTGCTTCACCCATATGAGGAAATCAGTTCAAGGGAGGACTTCTTTTTGAGCATTTATCTCCAGTCATCTTGTGAACAAATCTAGTTAGATAGATTTTTTAAACTGTATTGTGTTGTTTGTGTATTGTGTTGTTTGTGTATTGCTGAAGGTTTAGGCTGTAAATGGCAAACATTCACCTTGGAAAGTTGAACGAGTCTTGAAGTGTTACTTAGTTTTGTGAAGGAAGGCTCTTCAGACCAGTGCAAACTGAAAGGTTAAGAATCTGCAACCTGTCCAGATTAGAACAGCTACAGATAAAGAATCCTATAATGAGCTAGAAGGACCGAGATCAAAGATCACCGTGGGACCAAAAGATGTGTAGGGTGCATAGAGAGCATGTGGGGAACGGGTTTATATGTTGTAGGGGCATAAAAGCACAAGATTTTTTTTGTTCTAGGTCTCTCTGGAGAGGCACCCAGCTCAAGCTGGTGTTGTTGTACCACTCAATTACTAGACTTTTTTGCCTGGAATTAAACATGAACTCTGATCTAGGGTGAAGTTGTTTCTTTAACACAAGTTCTTCTCTTTAAGAGAGGTTGTAATGATTCTTCTCTTAGTGCTGCTGTGAGAGCAAGGCATGAAATAAAAAGATCAATCTCAGAAGTACCTTTTCGGGTAGGAACAAAAAGGGTTTTTTTAGAGTGGAGTTGGTTGAATTTCAATATACCATGAATTATGAGATATCATATATTCAAGTTATATGTCAATGAGGGGTCAAAGACCATGGATCTGTGAAGAAAATCCCTGTATAAACAGTTTACTTAGTTCTGTCCAAGAGTGGATAAGATATCATGATACAATATTATCTACTCACTGATGGCTGCATGTTAGTGCAGTTCTTACCACCTTCATGGTAAAGAATTTCTTCCTCACATCTAATATAAACCTACCCTCTTTCAGTTAGGAGCCGTCTCCCTTTTCCTGTCACAGCATGCTCTTGTAAAAAATCCTTCTCCATCTTTCTTGTAGGCTCTCTTTAGGGACTGGAAGTCTGCAATTAGTTCACTCCTATGCCTTCTTTTTGGCAGGCTGAACAACCCCAGTTCTCAGCCTGTCCTCACACGAGAGGTGCTCCATTCCTTGATCATCTCTGTAGCCCTCCTCTAGTCTTGCTCCATCTTCTCATGTTGGATCCCCAGAGCTGGATGCAGTAATCCAGTTGGGGTTTCTGGAGAGTGGAGAGGAGGGGCAAAATTGCCCCTTGACCTTGTCCACTTCTTGTCAAGCTTCTTTTGATGCAGCCCAGTGTATAATTGGCTTTCTGGGCTGCCAAGTGCACGCTGTTGAGCTGTNCTTCCTCACATCTAATATAAACCTACCCTCTTTCAGTTAGGAGCCGTCTCCCTTTTCCTGTCACAGCATGCTCTTGTAAAAAATCCTTCTCCATCTTTCTTGTAGGCTCTCTTTAGGGACTGGAAGGCTGCAATTAGGTCACTCCTATGCCTTCTTTTTGGCAGGCTGAACAACCCCAGTTCTCAGCCTGTCCTCACACGAGAGGTGCTCCATTCCTTGATCATCTCTGTAGCCCTCCTCTAGTCTTGCTCCATCTTCTCATGTTGGATCCCCAGAGCTGGATGCAGTAATCCAGTTGGGGTTTCTGGAGAGTGGAGAGGAGGGGCAAAATTGCCCCTTGACCTTGTCCACTTCTTGTCAAGCTTCTTTTGATGCAGCCCAGTGTATAATTGGCTTTCTGGGCTGCCAAGTGCACGCTGTTGAGCTGTGTCAAGCTTCTCATCTACCAACACCTTCAAGTTCTTCTTGTCAGGTCTGTTCTCAATTCATCCTCCACCCAGCCTGTGCTTATGTTGGAATTATGCCAACCTGTGTACAGGACATTGTATTTGGCCACTGACATTTGACATTGTTGAACTTCATGAGGTTTATATGGGTCCAGCTCTTAAGCCTGTTGAGAACCCTCAGGATAGCATCCTCACCCTCCAGTGTTCGAAAGTGGAAGGAAAAGGTTTGACTTCTACTGCCCTGAAGCCAGGTGAGAAGCCTGTGTCTACTCATCTTACTTATGAGTCAGAAGAAGGCACAGTAGGTTTCGAGATGCTCAGCTGTGAGCCACGTAAGATGTTTGTCAAGGTTCGAGGAGTTAATCGGGCAAATGCCAGAAGCACTGGTTTTCTTCAAAGATATCTCAAAGATTTTTATTTTTAGAAATCTTCTGTCAATAAAAATGAAAATAACATAAACAAAAGTAGAGGATCAGATGAGAATTCCTGTTTTGCTTACTTAATAGTTAACTGATCTCAGTTGTCTTTATGAAATGACCATTAATTCTCAAAACTAGTTCCCACAGTTACCTACTTTGACATCTTCAGAATATTCAGTGTTTCTGACCAAGTAAGTGTGCTCTTGCACTTTTGTGTTTTGTGCTCATAAATCATTTGAGATGCCCTTAGAAAGTGGATGTTTGCTTTGATTTTAAATAACACATCAATTACTCCTNGCTTCACCCATATGAGGAAATCAGTTCAAGGGAGGACTTCTTTTTGAGCATTTATCTCCAGTCATCTTGTGAACAAATCTAGTTAGATAGATTTTTTAAACTGTATTGTGTTGTTTGTGTATTGTGTTGTTTGTGTATTGCTGAAGGTTTAGGCTGTAAATGGCAAACATTCACCTTGGAAAGTTGAACGAGTCTTGAAGTGTTACTTAGTTTTGTGAAGGAAGGCTCTTCAGACCAGTGCAAACTGAAAGGTTAAGAATCTGCAACCTGTCCAGATTAGAACAGCTACAGATAAAGAATCCTATAATGAGCTAGAAGGACCGAGATCAAAGATCACCGTGGGACCAAAAGATGTGTAGGGTGCATAGAGAGCATGTGGGGAACGGGTTTATATGTTGTAGGGGCATAAAAGCACAAGATTTTTTTTGTTCTAGGTCTCTCTGGAGAGGCACCCAGCTCAAGCTGGTGTTGTTGTACCACTCAATTACTAGACTTTTTTGCCTGGAATTAAACATGAACTCTGATCTAGGGTGAAGTTGTTTCTTTAACACAAGTTCTTCTCTTTAAGAGAGGTTGTAATGATTCTTCTCTTAGTGCTGCTGTGAGAGCAAGGCATGAAATAAAAAGATCAATCTCAGAAGTACCTTTTCGGGTAGGAACAAAAAGGGTTTTTTTAGAGTGGAGTTGGTTGAATTTCAATATACCATGAATTATGAGATATCATATATTCAAGTTATATGTCAATGAGGGGTCAAAGACCATGGATCTGTGAAGAAAATCCCTGTATAAACAGTTTACTTAGTTCTGTCCAAGAGTGGATAAGATATCATGATACAATATTATCTACTCACTGATGGCTGCATGTTAGTGCAGTTCTTACCACCTTCATGGTAAAGAATTTCTTCCTCACATCTAATATAAACCTACCCTCTTTCAGTTAGGAGCCGTCTCCCTTTTCCTGTCACAGCATGCTCTTGTAAAAAATCCTTCTCCATCTTTCTTGTAGGCTCTCTTTAGGGACTGGAAGGCTGCAATTAGGTCACTCCTATGCCTTCTTTTTGGCAGGCTGAACAACCCCAGTTCTCAGCCTGTCCTCACACGAGAGGTGCTCCATTCCTTGATCATCTCTGTAGCCCTCCTCTAGTCTTGCTCCATCTTCTCATGTTGGATCCCCAGAGCTGGATGCAGTAATCCAGTTGGGGTTTCTGGAGAGTGGAGAGGAGGGGCAAAATTGCCCCTTGACCTTGTCCACTTCTTGTCAAGCTTCTTTTGATGCAGCCCAGTGTATAATTGGCTTTCTGGGCTGCCAAGTGCACGCTGTTGAGCTGTGTCAAGCTTCTCATCTACCAACACCTTCAAGTTCTTCTTGTCAGGTCTGTTCTCAATTCATCCTCCACCCAGCCTGTGCTTATGTTGGAATTATGCCAACCTGTGTACAGGACATTGTATTTGGCCACTGACATTTGACATTGTTGAACTTCATGAGGTTTATATGGGTCCAGCTCTTAAGCCTGTTGAGAACCCTCAGGATAGCATCCTCACCCTCCAGTGTTCGAAAGTGGAAGGAAAAGGTTTGACTTCTACTGCCCTGAAGCCAGGTGAGAAGCCTGTGTCTACTCATCTTACTTATGAGTCAGAAGAAGGCACAGTAGGTTTCGAGATGCTCAGCTGTGAGCCACGTAAGATGTTTGTCAAGGTTCGAGGAGTTAATCGGGCAAATGCCAGAAGCACTGGTTTTCTTCAAAGATATCTCAAAGATTTTTATTTTTAGAAATCTTCTGTCAATAAAAATGAAAATAACATAAACAAAAGTAGAGGATCAGATGAGAATTCCTGTTTTGCTTACTTAATAGTTAACTGATCTCAGTTGTCTTTATGAAATGACCATTAATTCTCAAAACTAGTTCCCACAGTTACCTACTTTGACATCTTCAGAATATTCAGTGTTTCTGACCAAGTAAGTGTGCTCTTGCACTTTTGTGTTTTGTGCTCATAAATCATTTGAGATGCCCTTAGAAAGTGGATGTTTGCTTTGATTTTAAATAACACATCAATTACTCCTATAATTAAGTGTAATCTGACAGCTTAGTAATAATATTTCCTCAGTTATATTTACACTTAATATGTACAGTTTTTCTCTGTATTAAATGTATATTTTTAAAATAAATGTATATTTTTAAAAATATAAGTCTGAGCTATTGTTTTCCAGAATGCCTCTAATTTTAGTCTTCTTGCATCTTGCACATGTTTTAGAGTTTTTCAATAGAACAACTTGAAAATATATCTTCGTTTCAGAATGTGAGGAACCAGTATATGCAGGGTATTTTTCTAATAAATATTTTTACTGTAATGGTTTTATAGCTTTTTATTATGAAGTTATCTTAATTCTTAATTGAGCTAACAGCAGTGATTGCAGTTAGAGCAAACTAGTTCATACTCTGGTTGGGAAACTGGTGAAAGACACTGGCTTCTAAAAGTACGCTTTGTACAGCCTTCTAAATAACTGTGTAAAGAACTGTCTTGCCTTACTTCTTTGTCTTCTCATCCAGTAAA
>VYZS01079855.1:1606-18364 GCA_013400695.1 Neodrepanis coruscans | reverse complement strand
GACCCACTCTTGGACACAGAGGGAAAAATAGAGTAGCTGTTATCAGGTGGATTGAAAAATATTTTTTTTTCTTTCTTTTCATTATCTGCTTGATTATATAGTTCTCCCCCTTCCATGTCACTCAACAGATCAGACTGCAAGCATCTTTCAGCATGAACTGTTAGGTTCTCTTATTCTTGTCTGGTTTTGCTTTGTTTTTCCATGTGGCCTATGAAGGTTCAATCCTGTTCTTAACTATTAAGATGTAGCAAAACTTAATTATTTTCTAGCATGTACAGATAATGCAACTCAAGAGACAACACAACATCCATTCAAAATTAACTTTTGATTCCACTTTGGTGTTCCCAAAAACTTGGTTACCCTAAACATGCTTAAAAAAAGAATAAAAACCGGCGAAGATGTCCCAGTAGATCTAAATGTAACACACATACTAGAATTCCCCATTTATGTGTGTTTTTGTGTGTACAAAATGGGTATCATCTACTTTTAAAATCCTTTCCAGTTTTATCAGTTGTTTTTCCTGTTATTAAGGGTAGTCTTGTTCTGTTTTTCTAGAACTTAACTTGACATTACATTTATTCGAGGCAANTAAAGGTTGAATGTCCTATGTTCTTGAGTAGTTGGCAGAAAAAATTTGTTGGGTTTGTTTTTTTTTCTTCTCTCCATTTTCACATGTTCTTTTATTGGGAAAGAAGAGGAAACAATCCTCAACAATGATATTTGCTTTCTGTACCACTCAATTAGAAAATCTCTCTGTGACTCTGTCTCTCCCAAACAACTGGAAACTTATCTTCTTCCCTGTACACACACACTTCCTAGGGAGCATTACATCCATAGTCTGAAATAAATAACTTGAAAATGGGCCATGAATTCTGGGACTCACTGATGTTAAAACCAAGAGTTGCTTCAGATGCCCTTTTGGACTTCGTGGAAAAAAAATTAGCAGATTAACCTTTGCTTCACATTTTTGTTTCTTCAGGCTATAGACAAAGTGAACTTCATCCCAACTATTGGGACCATTATTCTACATGTTGTATTTGACTTGTCAGCATCTCTGGTCTAACAAATAGACACTGTTTGGAAAATACTGCTGCTGCTCCTTTAGTTTCTACAGAACACATCCTCACAATTTATGCCACATAATCTTCTCTGGTTCCCTATACACTCATACTTTATATTCCCTCATCTCTACAAATGCCTGCTCCTAAATTCTACTGAATTTTTCAATCTTTTGATCCTATTATCCCTTGCTGAGTATCTCCAGAAGTTTCTGGTATAATACCGGGTTTTAATTATTTTCAAAACCCAATCTCCAAATTATTATCTGCTCCAGAATTCATCCTGCCTCTATGCTTCATTTATTCCAACAATATTCTGAAGGGTCTAGATAATAGAATTAAAAATACAGACAGCTTTCCTACAGAGAGTAAGTACCCTAGACACGCCCTTTGAACACCTATGCTGTTGACATGTAAGTCTTCTGTGGAGAATGACTGCTACAATTATGTACTCTCTAGTGAGCCAAGTAGATGTATAAACAAGCAGTTCATATGCACTTAATTTCACCTATTCCCTGCCTATTTTCTTATACTTAGATGATGAATTCCTCTCCGTGTGACCCTGTCCTCATATGGCTTTGAAATGGGTAGTCAATGAGCAACTCACCCTAACTACTGGCACTAGAATAGCTATTCTGTGAGCATTCCTCATCTGAAGGTAACTCTTACAGTGTTAAGTAGGGTATTTCAAGGATGGCACTCACTGGGAAAACAGCACTTAATTGGTAATGTTACTAGGTACTGGCTCCAGAAGCTCACTTTTTTAGTTTCTTCTCCTCAGCATCCGTCTTTCCCCAGTCCTCCCCCCATGCCTCCCATCTGCCCTGAGCTTTTATTCTTTACTTTCTCATCATAGCCATACTCCTCATAAGGGTGGGCACAGAGCACAACTGATGTTAAGAATAGCAATGTTTAGCGTATTGACCCATCTTCCTGACTTAAAAAACATTACAGAGTTTAATGCTGCGTACAGGCCAGGTTACACAGACTTCTTTTACATTAAGTTTGAGTTTTAGAAGGATTACTGCATTTATTGATCTATTGGAGCTTGGAATTTTGGTCAGATTTTCTTTGATCTTGGTATTATTGTTAAAACACAGAGTGCAAGAACTATTTGATCTCTATGTGACTATACCTCTAAAACAAATTAACTCTGTTGGACTCTACTATGATTAGTATTCTTGTTATCTTTAGGTAACAGTGCAATGTAAGGTTCATTTAAAATTATGCTTTAGGAGTTTAAGGGAAGCAGCAAAGCCAATAAGGATCACATAAAGCCTCTTGTTTCAATGTGTGAGAAGCGTCATTTAAATTTTTCAAGCCAAGTCTTGGCATTAGCTGGGAGATCTTGGCTCTGTTCAAAAGAACAGCCTTCTGTCAATGTTAAGAATAATCCTAAAGAGTAAAAACAGTGAACACAGAAGGCTGCACTGAACTTCTGGGTTAAAAACAAACAGTGAGCAAAGATTAACATTTATCTAAGCTTTCCATTTGTTTCCCCCATTGCAGACATATTAATGTGTATGCCATGACTTCATGTTGCTATGTACTCTTGCAATGGAACAGAAGAGTAATAGAGAAAAAAATGGACATCCAAGCGTATTTTAATTTTAAATTTAACTGTGTCTTTGTTGGTGAATTAAAGTATCTATTTTTTGATATGAACCTTGGAAACTTTCTGCCGCAAAAGTCACAATCAGACTGTGTATTAACTACTCAAAAGCTTTTGTCAATTCATATGAAATATTTTCTTGTGTCCTAATTTTGAATTTTATAGTACAATTTAGGTTAGAGTGTTACAGTTTTGACTATAGGAGGAAAAGGGAAAATACAAGATTGTCAGTAAATATTAAACAGGAAGACAAAAGCTCTTGTACATTCATCTATGACATAGATGTTTGGGAAAAGTACTGAATTAGAGAATAAAGTTCTTTTTTCCAGAGGGCACTGGGAACACAGTGTAACTGTCTAAGCATCCCTGCATTGCCTCAGCAACTCCAGTTTTAATGACTTCTTCAATTAAGAAAGCAGATGGTCATTTCTCCATAGTTTACCTCCTACTGGTGCTAAAGCTAAACGATGCAGGTTTTAACTGCAGTTATGCGGTACAGAAAAGTAAATACTAAAATTTATTGCCAAAAGGATCTTCTTGTAAAAGTAACACTGCTACCAAAAGTTAGTTGCTTCAGTTGTTTAAAAAAAAAAAAAAGGTTATTCTATATGCCTTTGAAGTAGCTACTTACTCACAGAGTACTTGCAGCTAATTCTTGGAAGGCTGGCTAGTCATACCCTGCTGGCTTTAGTCCTTGTTTCCAGCTCCTACATCACATGAAAGACAACTAAAAATACATTAAATACTTCTCCATATAAGCAAGTTACAAAACCTCTGCAATAATGTTAGGTGCTGAAAGTGAAAGTGTTGTGTGCAAATTTATGAAAAGAAGTAAAGGAAAAAAAGAGTTTACAATCTTTCTGCTGAAGTGTGGTCTGTGATACAGCAAGAGAAAATCTTAACAAAGTTCAGTTTCAGAATTTCAGCATGTTTTGGATATTCAAACTCTATATCAGATGTTCAAGGTATCTGTCCAATAACACACTCAATCACAGATCTAACCAATACCGTTTGTAACAGTCTGGCCTATGCTTATGGATCTCATGAAAATTAAAACCATGCCAAGGAAATAATGTACTGACAGTTACATTAAGTGTCTGGAATAGACAGTAATAGGTACTTCCTAGATGTTACATGGTCTTTGTGGAAATTTACTAGGCTAAAGGTGTTTCCTTATAAGGCTGAAGAGGGTAAGTTACTGGAAACACAAATAAAATATACAAACACAAATTAATGAAATTTGTAAACTGTAACGCTGGAGTAAACTGCAGTTTCTGGAGTTGTTCGTTCGCCTGTCTACTAACAACAATAAATTTATTATATTGAATATTCATCTTACTTTACTTTCTTCATACTTCTAACTTTTATTTATACTGTGTTTTCACTGTAACTACCAGTTTAGGGTTGGGTTTGTTTGTCGTTAGCCTTATTGTTCCCTCAGCTGGGAGATTTGTACACTTCTGATAAAAGCAATTCTTAAAAAGAACAAATGTATTATACTAAGAGGCACTACTATGCTAAGGGACACTACTATGAAGGATTACTTACCTTAGACCAGTCTCCCGTTCTCCAGACATAGCATTTGGAATAGTCCTCACAGTCCTCTGCTTCTTTAGGTCTTGTGGACAAAACACATTTCTTGCGTGGGTTGGTGCACCTGACAGTTCGATGCCGTATGCCCTTACCACACTTTACAGAACACTGTTGGGAAAAGATATTTTTCAGGTTTCTAAAAAAGTCATAGTTACCCTCTTTTTTATCCCCTTCTAGTGACCTCTGACAGGTCAACATAAATATTTCACGGCTTCAGTGATTTCCTGACTTCCAACATCCAATTGCCTCGACGCTAGATTTGTTCAAGGCTAAAAACTGAACAAAATTCCCTAGGAGGTATTATGATAATTGTTTCACTTTCAGCTAAAATGATAGAATTAGATTAAAAATTACTTGCTTAATGAAAAAAATAGGCTTTTGAGTAAGAAAACACCTGAAAAGTTATGATTAAGCGAATGCAAAATCTTATACTAAAAATATTAGACAATCTTCTATGAAGAAAGGAAATATAATGATAGATAATCAAAACAGTGTTCGTAAGAATAAGACATGAAGCGATTTCAGAAAAGCTCTGCTAGTGTCTACTAGGTAAAATGTAGTAGTTCTACACAGCTGGTTGTCCTAGTCCCTGAATCTTTTGCCAAATTATTGCATTAGAACCGTGAAAATCATTAGGCTGAGCTGTGTCACTTGATACTGAGAAAATATTATTCCCAGAAAGTATTAAGGCACAAAAAACCACTACAGACTATTTGTACACATAAATGCAGCACCTCAGACCAGACTCCTGCCTCCCACACAGTCATGCAGTCCTGGCCTTCACAGCGCTGTGCAGAAGTAGGCTTTGGTCCGAGACAATCCCTCTCACTAGCTCTGAGTAGAGTCCCATTTCTGAGCTGCTGTGTGCAGGCTACTTGTCTGTTCTGGGTCCCTTTTCCACATGTCCTTGAACATGGTGTCCACTCTGTCATCATCCACCTGCAAAGAAATAATGCAATGTAGTATTAAGAAATCAGAAAGGGAAAAATATGATCACATTATCTTAGTCTTTTGCACACCACTCACTGCACACACCAAAGACATTACTACATATTTTCAGCCTCCTTTAAGTTTCTCTTTGCTAATGGACATAATCTAACATATTTTTCATTAAATATGGTGTTAGTGTTCATATCATTTCATTCCCCAGCTTGCTGTCCCTATTGTTTTCAAAGTACTTTCCTCTAATTATAGTTCCAGTTAGCGAAGTTGGAAAATATATGTACATTTTAAAGATGACTAATCTTACCTGGTATCCTATCTGTATGATTACCTATGTCAAGTGCATGCCATGCATGTATAGTCCAGCATTCCTTGAAAATATTCAGTTGCAAGAATCATTCCAGGATGAATGGCTCATTGTTATGGAGAAAGCATAAAAGCTCAGAATTCTTCAGGCCTAAATCTAGGTGCATGGTTTAAATCACAGCAGCAAGGAAGGCTGATGCAGTTTGGCAGAGAATCATTCTGGAGAGCAATCATTCTAGAACATAATTTTCCCCAGATGTTCTGTAGATCCAGACTATGGCCATGTGTCCTTATAAATCAAAACAGCTCTGCCCCAATGAAGTACACAAGTGTATTCCATGAGACTCACAAGGAGAGTGTTTTGGAAACTGAAATTTAACAAATCTGTTTCAACCTTCTGTCATGCATTTGTAGCAAGAAAAAAAACCACTTAACTAAACATTTTTGGTTTCAGTCCAGATATATAATTTACAAATCATTGCCTGTCAAGATAATGCAATAGAGTTTAGGATACTTCTTCAAGTGCTAACAACAAATAAGTAGTTATGGAAGTATATGCTTTAGTTACATTTCTGTTGAAAGATAGAAGTATTTATTTTGTAGTGATCACTTACACTTTATTAAAAATTGGATCATCAAGGAACATTATATTTTTCTACATTTCTCAGCACAGCATCTCTACATATCAATTAGTAAAATTAAAAAGTTTCATTTAATAAGCTGGAAAAAGCACAGAATGTTGAAAATTGAGAGTTGACCATGCCTCAGAAGATCAGACTATTCATTTCTATACATTAAGTGCACAGTGATGTTAATAAA
The DNA here is from genome assembly GCA_013400695.1 of Neodrepanis coruscans. Taxonomy (NCBI): domain Eukaryota; kingdom Metazoa; phylum Chordata; class Aves; order Passeriformes; family Philepittidae; genus Neodrepanis; species Neodrepanis coruscans. The sequence goes on along the minus strand of VYZS01079855.1, from coordinate 12,034 downwards.
ATAAANTTCAAGTGCTAACAACAAATAAGTAGTTATGGAAGTATATGCTTTAGTTACATTTCTGTTGAAAGATAGAAGTATTTATTTTGTAGTGATCACTTACACTTTATTAAAAATTGGATCATCAAGGAACATTATATTTTTCTACATTTCTCAGCACAGCATCTCTACATATCAATTAGTAAAATTAAAAAGTTTCATTTAATAAGCTGGAAAAAGCACAGAATGTTGAAAATTGAGAGTTGACCATGCCTCAGAAGATCAGACTATTCATTTCTATACATTAAGTGCACAGTGATGTTAATAAAATAAAATAATAAAATAAAATATAAAATAGAGTGCAATAAAATACATAATAAAGGTCTGCTCAAGTAGGCATATAATGAAACATAAATAATCTCTCCAAAGTGTAGCGCACTAGTCTGGGGAAGTTCAAATGTCAGCGGTTTTGTCTTCCCTAAAATTTATCATACCTTGCATTTTTTCAATTTCAGTACTTCATCCTTTCCAAGGAAGCTATGTTTTCTAGTTACCTTTACATACTTTCTTCAACAGTATTTGCATTTTATTTACTTTGCATTGCTTTGTTTAAAAAGACCATCTACCTATCCTCCAGATGACTGCTGTAGATTAATCCCAGTGCTTACTCCTGAATATGCTAGACAGTTATTTCTAGCTGCTCTCCCCTCCCTCGAAAGATGACATATACTTTAAACAAGACCACACAATACTTGAGGACCTCTTTAGTCATAATTCTTAGCTATCATATGGAAACAGGATGGCAAACTCTGAAACGGGTCACTGTGCTGGCCTGGCCAGCCAGGCTAGGAGCAGGCTGCCAGTTCAGCTGCAAGGGCACCAAACACTGTGGGCTGCACACTGCAGCTGCCTTCTGCTTCTTCCAACATTCAGCTATCAGTCTAGTCCAGACTATTGATCTACATACAAAGGTATAGGGTGAGACGAAAGAAAGGAGTGAGGGGAAGGCTTTCTATACTTCAAGTTGCATAAATGTACATAATATGATGATAAATGTTTATTTATTTATTTACGATTTACCCAGGGAGTATTGAGACCTTTTAGAAAAGAATTGATTGAAAATAGCCCACTAAAATACACCATTAATTAAAAGCATGGGATTAAATCCCATATATATCTTCATATAAAGAGCATTTAAATTTCAATTTGGCAGCACAAATCAGTCTGTGAGAACAATTCCTGAGGATAGTAATGAACTGCTTTATTGAACAAAAATTGATTTTCTCTTTCATAAAAACTCAGGAGAAAATACAGACACTGTCTAAGGTTTTGAATGTATGTATTTACAGCTCATTCATTACCAGAGGCAGTCAACATTATGTCAAGATATTATAGCTTAAATTAATCAAATAACTATCACCTGGTCTGACATGGCTGTTCGTTGCACTTGCGGATTTGTGGTTCAGGCTTTGTTAAATATTTGCACTTCTTGTTGTCCACAAGACTGATATTCTTGTTCATAATCTTTGTGCAAGAGACTGTTGTCTTTCTTTCACCTAGTTAAAAATGAAGGAGACAGAATAAAGAAGAAACTGGGAATTTGTAACTTTGTTAAAGGAAGGATACAGATACAGCTATTTCATGTACATTCCATCTAAAAGAACTGCAAAACCAGTGTAAGAAAGGTAGCAAGGAGCCTGAGAGAAATACTACAGTTTGTATGGAAAATTGTGCTTTTCGAATCCAGTCTTTGCACACTGCTGTTATTTCTGCAATGAGTCATTGGCCAAGCCCTTAGTATTACTGGAATAGTTTTCTTTCTCAACCACTGAAACCCCAGCATTGAACAATTCTCATAGAAAAATTACAAAGAAAAGTATAGTTGTTAATCATTATATAATATGAGAAAAGAAAAGTTGTGGCTGGCACTCAGATAAAGAGAGTCAGTACATGGAATCCTCAGTAAGGAGTTTGCACTATATCCCATGAATTAAAGAGGCCAGATGACCTCATACGTAGGGTAATCGTTTAGGATGCTAGCTATTGCCGGCAGAGACCTGTGCATGCTCTACACAGAATCCTTGCCGTGATGGATGAGCTGGAGCCTGGTGCCTCTTAAAAATGGAAGCATTAAAAATTAGAATTTAATATAATACCTACTGCAATCAGTAACTTGTAATTTGACTGGAGCCTAATTTTTAAAAAACTAGCAATCCTTGAATTAAAGATTTCAATTAGTAGAAAACAGGTCTATAACCATTTGTCCCTACAGTTATTTTTAACAATCTCTCTGGAATTTTACTGATAAAGAGGGTGTGTGCATGGGCATGAGCATATATTAAGCATGCATATTTATCAGAGGTCAAAAGTGAGCCTGTGGGTGAAGCAATTAAGTTATGAATGCACAATATGAGTGTGACAGCTGACATTTTACATGGCACTTGTGTACGTGAAAACACATGCAACTAATCTATCATATCACAGTGTTTGAAATGTTTGACAATTCCTTCTGTGTTTGTATATTCCTATGTGTATTCATATTCTCTCCCACACGAAAAAAGCTTTTCTGCAACATAGGAGTTCACATGCCAGTTACATATATAAACATACACGAAACCACAGGACTTCAGCAATAGTTTCATCCTGACAAACACTTCTAGCATTTAAGCAAAACTATTCATAATTGTTCAATAGTATCAAAATATTGATATTAAATTTGAATCACAAACATTTAGACAGGTTACAAGCTGCAACAAGAAAAATCTTTCACTTGATTTCAGAGTTATTTGCAGTAAAAATACCTTCTATGGAACTTTGTATTAACTCAGCTATTTTTCACAGTAACATAAAATGAAGGTCAGTTAAAACAGAAAAATATTATAAACATTAAACATTTAAATATTTATTTAAGCATTAATGTAAATTACCAACTGTCGTGGGTTGGAAGATAGAAATCGTTGCTCCCCTTGCCCCATCCCCTGCCAGCTGGGGAGGGTGTTTGTGTGTGGGTGCGGGACCGGCCCCCACTTCCCAGCTTGATGCGGGCCCTGGTCCCATTTGGGGCCCCGTGGGCCGGGGCAGGGCCCGCCCCGGTGCAGCCCGCAGGCGCGCCGCAGCGAGCGTCGTCTGGTGAGCTCTCGCTGGCCTGTGAAGGTCCGGGGGAGAGGGTGTAAGTCTCGAGCCGGGCCGTACCCATATCCGCAGCAGGTCTCCAAGGTGAACAGCCTCTGGCATGTTGGAACGATCGAAAGGGAGTCGGGTCCAGACCCCTGAGTCCAGAGTGGCGGAGATGGGCGCCGCGAGGCACCCAGCGCGGTGACGCAACCAATCCTGGAGAAGCCGGCGGGAGTTCTTTCTTTGTGAAGAGCCGGGCACCCTGAGATGGGTTCGCCCCAGGAGAGGGGCCTGTGCCTTGGAGGGCGGCAGATCCCTGCCTTCCCTCCGCCCGTCCTGGTGCCCGCCAGGCGGGCGGTGGAGCCGCGCTTGTCCTATGGGGGCGGCAGCGGCTCTACCATGTGCGCGCGGCGGCCGCTTGCCCACGCAGGGGACAGCAGCCACGGGGGACGGCTGCGGTGCCAGCGGCGGCAGCGACAGCCACGGCCACCATTACCGTATATGCACTCTCGGCCCACGCGTCGCTTCTGGCTGGTCACGGCATTTCCCGTGAGCAACCGCGCTCAGGGGCCGTACCTGGGGTGGGGCCCACAACGCTAATCAGCCAATCGCAGAAAAGGCCGGTCCCCTAGGGGCCATCTACGCATATGCGAAGAAGGGCCCCTTATAAAAAGGGAAGAGTGGGCGACATCTTTCTCTTTTCGGTGTGCAGCACCGTAGTGGCAGCATCGTTGCCCGTCCCCCGTGCGCAGATGGGCTAGTGACACGGCGGCGACGGCACGGTGTGGTTTGTCCGAGGGGGTGAACTGCTTCTTTTTTTCTTCGGGATCACGTTTTCTCGTGATTATTTTCCAGGGGGTGGACTTTTTTCAGGATTGCATTTTCTTGTGATTTCCTGGGGGGTGGACCACTTCCTCGGGGGGTTGTTTTTTTTTTCCTTGTGGTATGTTTTCCCAGGGGCAATCGTCCACGGCCATAGCCCGGGTTTAAAGACCACATATTTCCATCAGCACTGAAATCCCTTCCCAGGCTGAAGAGAGGGGGAGGGAGGGATCGCGGTTTCTAACTGTCCGAGTGTTTTTCTTCAGAAAGCTGAGCGGAGGCTCGTGCTGCTGTAGGTCCTCAGGTCGGCCGCGGGCCTTCTCTAATTATCCCGATGTCTCTTCCTTTTTGGGTGTGTGTGTGGCTTCTCTCGGACATCTCTTGTCAGGATCACTATTTTTAGTGGTAAAACCACGACACCAACATACTGCATTTTAAGAGTTCTGTAGATGTGAGTTTAGAAATACTTGGGGCACTAATGACAGATTTTGGTAGCATTAAAATTATTCTAAAAATATTTCAGGAAACTGTAAAAAGCATGAATTTATTAAGTGAATAGGAATGCACTGTTAAAAATCAGAGGATGCTACTAGCACCATATACAAAATACCTTCTAGGAAAGAAGCTTTCTTACCAAACCACAAAAAGAATGTTTATGGAAACTCCAGAAATATTTCATAACACCAAGATTGTTCACAGAGTCAAAGGAGCTAGAACAGTGTGTTCCTTATGCTGCTGTTATGAGAAAGAAAAGCGTTTCCAGGCCTTCCTATTCAATCAGAAGGTGCACAATCATTTTCAGAACTGCTGATGAGAACAACCATGCTCGAGATTATAAGCAGGGAAGACAGGCATCAAAAATCAATGGAATGTTCACAGCCTGACTAATTTGCACAAGGTAGGAACAAAACACGGTAAGATGCAATCACTAAAAATATCCCTGAAGGATTTTTTCAGTCTAACTATCTATTTGAATCTTCTAGGCAGGAGTTTTAAATACTTTTGTTACAACAATACTATTCATGTTCCAATATTTCTTTCACAATCATATGTTGTTCTTCCAAAATCACATTTTTTATGGTTCATAAACATAGGAAAAATATCACATCAGCATACTAATTTCTGCTGTTGTAATATTTGTTCCATATGTTTCTGGATAATCCTCAACTCATGTTACTAACTGTACATATTTGATCTGAAACTGGGATTCAGCCTTTTTGTGGTTTGAAATGTCTATTACAGATCATTTATCTTCAACAGTTCCAAATGCAGAGTGGAATTCATAGGAACTTTCTATTCTTGTTCTAGCTCTTGCACTTGTATTTCTTCTTGAAAATTGTGTCCTGAATTTGCTTTCTAGTCTAGATTTTGTTCCTTCATTGCCATCTTTTGCTGCTTACTTTATTTAGTTTGTATCTTTTTCTAGAGTTATCACAGCTTTTTTTAATACTATCAGAAAGCATGCGACTGATGTACATGCACATTTTACGGTGCCATACAAGCCACAATGAGAATATTACTTTTAAATATGGAACTATTAAATATGACTCTGGCCATCAGAGTCATAAATATACAAATACACACACAGTGCATACACATATAGATGTATAATGCACGCACAATTTTCACTGTACGTATAAATGTGTATTGCATACATTTTAATATATATGCATGTCTGTGTGTTTGCACATTTTTCTTTTTTTTTACCTCCTCCACATACAGCATCGCAGTCCTCCCAGGTAGAATGTGTCCACATGAAGAGAGGTGCCTGTACTTTAGAGCTCTCATTTTCAGGAAGAGGGTCCAGGGGGATTGTGTACTCATAGTGTAGACCATAACTCTGGTCATGGAAGAGCAGTACCTGCAAGATACAGAGAAGGAAAACCTTTGTATATACACAGACACTGTGGAAAACAAACTCCAAAATGACAGCAGATGATCTTGAAAAGCACAACAAAATGACTTAATGCTCCATTGCATTTCAGTCCTCCTAATGGATTTGGTGGAAGAAATTAATGAGAGAATCCAAATCAAGCCAATGGGAAAAAAATATTTTGCTTTATTAAGAAAATGTTTTGCATTTAAAGTATTTGAATTATAAAGTACTCTCTCATCACCTCTTCGTGTTTCTTTCTGGTGGTTATTAACTTTTCCTCCACTATACTGAAAAACATCAAAACTCTACCTCTTTATGGAAACTTGGTGATTGCAATCTTGAAATGGTGATGCTATGGTATAGTCATCCAGGACTAAAAACACCTGATATTAATTTGAATCCCTCTCCATAACTGGCACATCAGCTTTTTATGACATATTTAGGAATGCTGAGACCTTCAATCATGCCTCAACAACAGAAAGATTACCCTTGGATTTAAACGCATTTTTTCACAAGTATATATATACACACACACATATATACATATACATATATATATATATATATACACACACATATACACACACACACACACACACACACACACACACACACACACACACACACATATACACCTGCTTTCGTGTAAGTACATATAAACACAAAAGCAGATATATTTTACATAGACCTCATTCTCTTCTGGAGTCTGAAAAGAAAAATACTTACCATACAATATGATAGGAATTGAGCAAAAAACCTGAATTGTCATACCAGTAAATGTAAAGGTGATGTTGTGGGACCTTTGGCTGATATTTTCTCCCAGAGACCTCTCCGAACATAATGGACAGTGGTTCCAGCAATATTGAATGTTCCAGAATGTTCTATCTTCCAGTCACTATTGATTGACTGTTTTCCAGCATCCCGAAGAGCTGCAAAATACATGAAAAAAGACTCATATAAAAGGTGTCTGTCCAATAGTGATATGATTCTACTTTCACTTCTTTTTTGGATAATTTAACAAGTAGGTGAAAACACTTAACTCCAATTGCAAAGATACTTATGGATCCTACTGTACATGAACTTCAACTGAAACATGCTTCAGAAGCATTCTGGAAGGAATGCTTGGCAAAACCATTTGTATTTATTATTGCTTGAAGTTAGTATCAGTGTTTTAATGCCTGAAGAGACTGACAGGCTCTAGCATAATTCATAATTTGAACACTGAATTAAATTAAAGCACGGGAAACACGATTTTCACAAATGACTCTTCAAGATCTGTGGAATTAGGCTAAAACTTTACCAAAAAAAAATCTAGTTAGGAATTCTTTCCCCTGTAACAATTACATTTGCCTTTTTCTCCACCTTAGAATGTGATAATACTTTATATACTTTCACCACATAATTGCATGCTTCTAACAAGTAAGAAAAAATGCCCCTTTTGGCTAAATCATTCGTTATGTTGCTTAAATTTATATTTAAAAACATCGTCAAGTCAGGTAAGAGATATTTTACACACTGAGAACAGAGGATTTTAGATTAGTTTTCTATAGTACATGGAATAGACTCTTTGTAAATGATTTGTAATTTTATTTTGTTTTACTTTATTTTATTTTATTTTGTTCCAACCAGGTGTGAAATTACCTTCTGGACAAGAAGTAGGACACACTTGTCTTCACTGAAATTGCAGATTTGGCATTAAATTGTTGTAAGAGAATCTCTACATGTTCCGAAATTTCCCTTTTTAAAGTTGTAAGTTAATGTGAGTCACTCCTGTAATCATCTCCTCTCCAATTCGTATTTATGCTGTTATGTTTTGTTTCTATGGAAAACAATGGCAATAGGCCTATGGACTGGCAGAAATCCAATTGAATAAGACACCACTCATGCATACCACTGGATCACTGTGTAATAAATGTTAAGACTATAAAAGCCATTAATGCTGTAGAACAGTCCGGTACTAAAAATAACCAGAGATTTTGCAAGATTTAGAGATTGGTATTATAAGTTTAAACCTAAATGGTATTTAATGGTAATTAAGTTCTATTAAGTCTTCAAACTGTAGGAGATAATCCTCTTCTCAGCAGAGAAATTAAAAAAATGTACTTGAAAGTGACAAGGTCCAGCAAGGTCATGCTGCTCAGATGGAGCAGCATCATCTCCCCAGAGAAGAGCAGACATCATTTTATCTTGTCATTAAAACGTACATGTGTGTATAGTATGCAGACATGTGTAGGTGTACTAGGTTTGTCTGAGATGGAGTTCATTTCCACAGAGCAACCCTCACAGTGCCATACATCGTATTGGCACCTAGAAGGGTGTTTTTAACACATCCTTGTGTTAAAACTACTGCTAGTGTTTTGACTATTACTGAGCACTGGGACTGTAATGTTCATTTCCCAACTGAGGGCAAGATTCTGGGAGAGGATACAAGTAGGCCAGCTAACCCAAACTGACCAAAGGGATATTCCATACCGTACGACGTCAGCTCAGATATTATAGCTAAAGAAAGAAGCAGGAATGGGAAGGCATTCATTGTTTCCAGTGGCTGCCTGCTAAGAAACCACTAAGTGTGCTGAAGCCCTGCTTTCTCGGGACGCGACCGGGCATTGCTGCTGATGGGAAGTAGAGAATAAATCTTGTTATTTTCTGCTTCGCTTTTGCATGCACAAATTTGCTTTAGACTTAGTAAATTGCCTTATCCCAACCCACGAATTGTTCACCAGCTAATTTTTTTCCCCTGCCTGGCTGGGAGGGGGAGGGAGAGACAGAGCGACTGGGCAGATACTTGGCATCCAGCTGAGGTCAACCTGTTACAGCAGGAAACTGGAATCCCAGCTACAAAATACAGAAATGTGTCAGATTTTCCATTTTCTCCTTTCAGATTCCACACTTGTCACTGGTGTTAAGACAAAGTAAGAAAGTGTATCCTCAGGCCTTAAATTTGGACTTGGAATCAGGCAGTTCACCTTCTCTTCTTGACTCTGTCACTCCCCACACAGTAAGCAAGTTCGCTGAGTTTTATTTGACACCACACATATTCTCATTCTTCTTAGCTTTTGACAGAGCATGTTGTCCTGTACAAATGAATCCAATTAAGGAAGAAAATACAGAAAATAAGTGTATGCTCTCTCAGGCAACTCAAGCAATAGATCTACAACTAAAAAGACAACCAAAGGAAACTTGGACTGGGAAAGCCTACTGCAGCTGTAACCACGACCACAATTTGAGTGCTAAACCAAGGGGGCTAATTACAAGTATATCTTTATAGAGCATAAAATAGCCTTCATAACAATGGCATTTAAGTGATGGTGATGAGTGCAATGTGTTTTTTAATTACTCTACCAGGGCTATATAATCTTCTATTTTTTATGATATGCAAGAGGCTACACAGCCATAAAGGTACAACAAATCAGAGTTCAGCTACTGCATCTCCCAGTTCTTACTGCGGAGCCACAGTGCTCTGGCTCTGGCCCTCCATGTAGTAAGTTAGCACCTTCTAATCATTTTACATTTCCTATGGAAAAATCACACTACTGTATTAATTTTGTGAATTTTGCTTTGTGCAAAATATAGTTGTATTCTCCAGAAAATTGCCAAAATAATGCCAATTTTACTAACCCTTATTTTTTTTTTAAGAAAATACAAAAAATGTCTGAAATTCAATTCTAAATGAGAGCATAGTCAGTGATATCTTTTGCCAAGGAACTAAATGTTTCTCTTCCATGCAGGTTATCATGTGTCCCTTCAAGCCATCTTAAGACCATTAAAACTTGAGATTTGATTAACTTTTTGAAAATTTCAGCTGAGATAAGGCTGACTGGTAGATAGTTCCCAGGGTCCTCTTTATTATACTTTTCAAAAATGGTGCAATATTCCCTTTTCTCCAGTCAGTGGGAACTTGATCTGACTGCCAGGACTTCTCAAATATTCTTGACCATGGCTTGACAACTACATCATCCAGTTCCCTCAGAACCATAGAATGCATGTCACAAGGTCCCATATACTTGTCTCAAAGGCAGGTATAGGCAGTCTCAAATCTCACCCTGCTTTGATGTTCAGGGACTTGAAAGATGTAGGAAAAGTGTTTAGCATTGAAGCTGAGGCAAAAAGCTGTTAAACCCTGCAGCCAATTGCCATTAGTTCTCTTGTCTTATTTTCAGGGTGTGAGTGTGTAAATTTTTTTAATAATTCTTTTCTGACTAAAAACTTGCAGAAACCCTTAATAACCCTTGCATTCCTTGCCAAATTCAGTTCTAAATGTGTCCTAGTTTTCCTGATCCTATCCCTACACATCTAAGCAGCATCCGGATATACTTCTCAGGATATATGTTCTGGTTCTACTGCCTTTGCATTCCCTTCTTACACTTTAGTTTGACCAGGAGGTCCTTACTTACCCATACTAGTCTCCTGCTTTCCTTGCTTGACTTCTTTTATGTTGGAATCAAGAGCTCTTGCAATCTAGGAAATATTATTACCCTTAATCCTTATTAAAAATTATTAGCTTAAATCCTTAAAGAGCCACCAGCTCTGTTTTGCTCTTGTTTACCCGAGGGCAATTTCTCAGGGGTCCCATCCATTAATTTCTTGAACAACTGGAAAGTCTGTTTTCATAACATTCACAGTCCTGGCTTTAGTCT
>VYZS01079850.1:1093-21492 GCA_013400695.1 Neodrepanis coruscans | reverse complement strand
TCAAATCCTATCTGGGCTTTTTGCACAAATAAGAGCCTTCAAACAACCACTCTCCTCCCTCCCCCCCACATCTATAATTCAGCAATGAGAGCTCTCCTTTCTTTGTACCTCAGGGATATGCTCATTTTAGGTCTATTTGGCATATGAAAATGAAAGCACTGAAAAAAAAAACCCCAGCAAGAAAACATCAAAGCTGAATTAAGGAGCATGCTGTATTCTAATGAATATAAAATAACTTCAAATAGGGACTTTCAACACCTTCTGTACGTGCTTTTTACAAGCTTATGACACATTTATGCCCAAAATTGCCCTACAAATTAAGGAAGGTACTTATCTTGCTCAGAAGCCCTGAAAGCAATCAGGAAGGAGACAAATATATGCAGTTTTTACCTGCCTACAAGCCTGTTAAATTCTTTTAATAACCAGTGCAACCCTGGCAGAAAAATCCTACCCAGCAAGGCAACAACACAAGGAAAAGTCCAATTACAGAAAGAAGAGATGTTTATCAGCAAGAAGGAAGCATAAACATGCTGAAATCATGCAGATTGTCTGGTATTGTTCCTAATGGCCTGATCTGAAGCTTTTAATCCAGGCCATAGCTCCTTTCTCCAGAAGAGGTTGATGAGGTAAATGCAAGAGGAGCTGGGCAGGGCATATCCTTTGAAAGCCTGGAATAAAATAAAACTGATGCACAAGGGTCAACTCTGACATTCTCCATCAAACTAAGCAGTTTATCATGGGATTACAAGGAGATTACTGAAATGCATCATATAAAAAAAAACCCCTCCAACAGATTTTAACACAATGACAGCCTGTAGGGAGGTGAAAAACAGAGAGTCTGGTAAAAACCTTCGAGCCTTTCCAGTCATGCCTGAGTCTTCATGTCTTCATATTTCATTGTTTTCACTAATCCAGCAACTTCTAGACATTATTACAGGATTTTAATTTCAATTAATTTTTTTCTGTCTCATGTTCTCAGCACTTCCCAGCTCAGTATCAACTTGTTAGGTGAATACAGCAAAATGCTGCTTAATTAGGAGCAGGGGCCTGAAAAGAACCTCCAAGGGTAATTGAATCCAGCTCCTGGCTCCTGCTGGCAACCAGCACCCTTTTTTTTTGGAAGGTCATATTGAAATCCCTTGGTTTCTTGGTGTGCTGAGCTCTTGAAAAAGCTATTCCTGGACAACTGTCTTCCAGTAGCCAAAAGATCAGCAATTTTCAGCCCGAACTTCTCCACCACAAGGATCTGCTTCTTTGTCCTCAAATTAACACCCAATCACTGTCAGGAGGTACAGGCACTGCTGAGATAAAAATGTCACTGGCAGCTCTAAGTGAAAAGAGGGGGGGGGGAAAAAAAAAAAAAAGCACATGAGAGAGAAACAAAAAGCTTCTCAGTGCTGAAATAACAGGCTGGCTTTTAAATGTACAACAGTTGCCTTCAATGCTGAGTGAAAATGGAGCTTCAGGATGTGTCAGCCAGTGCCACCAGGGAGGGCACAGCAGCAACAGCAGCAAACAGGCAAGGGCTGCACCAGGCAGGGAATTAATCACTGAGGAGAGAGAACAAAACTTGTTTAAAATTGTTAGAGGATAATAAGCTCCCCATTAAGAGTTTGGGGTGGGTTTTTTTAAGGAAAAATCTAGAGCACATCATCTACAAGACCTGAGCTGTCAAGGAGACAGCTCAGAGTAAGCACAGGTATAGAACCTTTATGCTGCATGTGCAGGGAGCACTGGAGAGGGGATTTGGTTGGAAACCCATTTATTATGTTCAGTTGATCAATATTTGCTGGCTGAAGTACCTCTTACTTACTGGAAGTTCCTACATAAATTACCAAACGCTGCAAAATAATGCACATGTGGACATAAGGGAAATGGAAACACCAAACCTTTCCCTTCCTTTCATGTTTTTTTAAACACCAAAAATGCTGTCACATATTTGAGTTCCATCAAATTCCAAGTTCTCCAGTTTAAAACTTCTGGCATTGATTTCTACTCCCATTGAACAGTGAAAACTTGAAGGATAATATTGAAGTTTTCCAATTTCACACCGTCTCAAGTCTTCTTACATCATAGATTTGAAGGTATTAATAGAGGCCCTAAAAATAAGCATCACACAGAACATCCAGGAGAGATACCTAATACTCAACAAAATGCAGGCAAGGGGATGAGCTCTAGGGCTATTTTTAGAAGAAGGAAATTTTGTTTGGGAGAGGAGTTAAAAGACGAATGAATTTGGTGGGAAAATGAAGAAGTTGAAGAGAAAGTGCAGGGAACTGGTTGGTTTGTGGGGCTGCAGCTCCCCTGCCCTCCCTGGCTCTGGGTTTGGCATCACTCATTTCAGGATTTTGCTCCATTTAAAATGTGGGAGAGAAATTACAGTTCCACTTAAAAATAACGTTACAAAGTAGATGTGTCTATGTTAGAATATTGTATAAATAGAAAGAATGTTTCAGTGTTTCACTGTCAAAAAAAAAAAAACCAAACCAGTGGCTCATCACCAAAGTGAAATACAAAGGAAGCCTTCACTTATAAATGTTTTGGCTTTGGTGTTATTTCAAATTAAAAATATAATCAAGAAATTGATTGATACATTTGAAAATACTGTAGGATGTTTTTGAAAGTGAGTTTCAGTAATACTCTTTAATTTATCAACATTGCACCTCTGTTTACGTGAATATTTTTCAAAAATATTTTTTTTCAAAAGAAAAATAAATCAGGGGAACAAACTCTTAGAACCCTTAGAACAGAGGGATAACAGCACAGAAATAAACCCCAATCTCCTTCATTCACACCAGGGTGTAAGCACTGAAATTCTTTCAGTTTCTTAAAAATGAGTCTTTTGAGATTGGTTTTTGGTCAGTAAAATAATTTTCCCCAAACTTTCTGGTCACACAAAGCAAAGCTCAGGGTATGTACAGCTTGTGTTGCCATCACTGTGAAACTCAGGACAAGAAAACTTCACTTTATTGAAGCCACCAACTTCCAGAATAACAGACAAAAAGGGAAGAAAGGAAAAGATTTCCATCAGAAAAAGAAAATCAGGCAGGAGAATTCCAACAATCCACACAGAGAGCAGAGTTCAGTCAAATATTTAATCACTTCCAATACCTGTGAGTGTTAACAGGAAGGGGAAAAAAGGTGTTTTAAAGCATCTTTTTAATTCCTGCTACAATTTTATAAATGGAAATGTAACCCTGGGAAAGAATGCCCTGGAATTCCTAAGGAGAGGACACACACACAGAGGAAATGTTCCCTCAGAACTCCCTGCACACAAACCAAGAGCCCAGAGCCCAAGCAGAGCTGCTCTGGCACCAAGGTGCCACCAGTTAATTATTTCTGAGGAGCAGTAATTAATTTGTGGGCAAGGTGGAGTGGATTCCTCCACATCTTCCTCCACAGGAGATGCAAAGTCTGAATCATGAGGAGGTTTCTGTGTGGAAAAGTGAGACATTCTCCTCCCCAGCTGAAGATGGCAGGGCCCTCGAGGGTCACATCACACAGGTTTTAAGTAGAGATGAGAAACAAAAGAGATTGCAAAGTACAATGTTCATGGTTTTCCTTTAAGGATGGAGAAAGATCTGAAAAGTGAAGTAGCTGAGGGCTGAGAGCAGCAGTGCTGGAAAGGGATGGGAGGGGGCACAAAGCTGGGCTTGGGTCGTGTCACACTGATTTTGGGTCACTCTGAGCATTTCAGAGCCATCCTGCACCTTCCCCTTGCACAGCACTGGTGCTCAGGGCATCCCTGAGCTAAAACATCCCCCAAACCTGCCCAGGCACATCCAAACACCTCCCAACACAGAGCTGACACATCACAGAATCCTTACAATATCCCCCTAAATCAAAGGCTGGAATGTCAGGAGATCCAGAGAAAGGGTTCCTGGGTTATTTTTAGCTGGAGTTCAGGGGGATTTGAGAGTAATAAACCAAAATGAAGCTGAGAGGAAAACAAGGAAAAAAAGATGCAGGTCAGAGAGAATGTCATTGTTAATTTATTTCTAATTACAATATTAAATGACTGCACTTGGCATTTAAAGAATCAAAAAAATTGTCCCAGAATACATTTTTATGTGAAGTGACTGCTAGAGGCAAGGAAAAAGAGTAGAGGCCAAAGATCCTGTTATTTACTAGTTGCCTTTTTGATGGAAATCCTCCCATACAAGGCTTTAATGAAATTAAACAGCACAAATTACATTTCACTTATTGCTAATAAAAAAATATGAGCAACTGAAAAAAAAAACCTCACAAAACAACCTTCCTAAAGACTCAAATGTTTTATTTCAGACATAACCTGCATAGTGAAAAAGGGGTGAAATCTAAAAGTGAATTTTCTCAAATCCACACACAACAACATCCAGTGGAAGTTTCAGTCTCTTGGAATGAATTCCTGCTGGAAGTGGAACATCCAAAGTGTTCCAACAACACAGCTGACACATGTCCAGTGCAAAGCCAGCTGTTGGCACTGCAGGGAGCACTCCTGGTATCCCCCAGAGGATGCCCAGGCAGGTTCCCTGCTCCTGGCACTCCCCCTGTGCCAGGGCTCCTCCTGTTCCCTCTCCCCTCCTTCCTGTTCCTCTGTGTTCACATGAGGAACTGTTGTGATGGTGTAAACTCAGGGCAGGGAAACTCTTGCCAGACACAAATCCCTTCCAGAGTGGGGGAGAAGAGAATCAGCCCACACAAGTTTCATGCCACAGGCACTGCAGGCTGAACTCTCTGCCCTGGCACAGCCATTTCCCATCTCCATGGAAGTTGTGTGCTCTCCCTCCAGCTTGAGAGCTGCTAAACTGGAGACAATCTGCTTTCAATTGAGGTCCAGAGGTGTTCCTGGATGAAAGAAGTGGTGTCAGGAATCACAAAGAGGGTTCATGGTGCTGTTACAGGCTGCATTTTTAATATATCCCCCTTTCATTCCATCCACTTCAAACAAGGGAACACCCCAAAGATGGGGATAACACTGGATTTGCTGCTATCTGCACAAATCAGTGACTATAAATAGTTTTCCTGGCTTTTAAGAGGCAGCTGGACCAGGTTTCCACCAGAATCCAAATGGCCAAGACATGGATTTACTGCACCATTGTCACCTGCACAGGGGTTGTGACAATATCCCACCCCCATCTCAGTCCTCTCTTCAGCTTTGCTGAACAAGCTTCGTCACACATTTTAATCTCATTATCTGCAAAGATGCAACACCATCTGCAACAAGGTTTTTAAAACAGCCCTTCTCTAGGAGCAGAACTCAGCCATGATAACTGGATTCCCTGAGCATGACTGGAGAAAATTGTCCTGTGGTAATCATGGCCCAAAAGCAGGGCCATGCTTTAGAAGGAGGATTCAAACCTGCAGAGATCACAGATAAATCACACTGCAATCCCAACATGTGTTTGTCCCTTCAGCCCTCACACACCCCCTGCCAGCTGCAGAGCCAGGGTAAGAGACACCATCAGCACCCCAATAATTCCCCCAAAATCTCAGACTCACACGGGTTTCCTAAGTTAAACCCTAAAACAGAGGAAGCAAAGCACTGACTTTCCAACTAAATATATAATATCTTTCAACTATGAAATCAGAGCTTAAATTCACACTTGTCAAGCTGCTGCTAAAATGACAGCACTGGGGCAGTGACACTGGGTCTGACTGGGGCAGAGTTATTGTGCTTTACACAAACTGGATCAGTGCCAGCTGAATGGAGGGGCTTAGGGACACATTAATCAGCAGCAAGGAGCCTTTGGGAAAGGCAGCCAGTGCACCTTGGTTCTCATTTAAACAACCCTGGAGTCACAGGGTGTCCTAGAGAAGGCAGAAGTTTAGGTGAGAATCCACTTCCCCAGCAGCAAATCAAGTGGGAGAGTGAGAAAACAGGTATAACAAGTCAAAAATCATTCCTCACTGAAAGCCAAAAGGAACTGAATCTGCTTCTAGGCAATGACCTCCCCTGAAATACCCTCCTTGAGAAACTGGAACTTCCCACCAGCCAAAAAAGTTGCTCCTTGTTCTGCAGAGTAAAGAGCAGACATGGGAGAAGCTGTGCTCCAGCAACACTGTAGAGACAGATTATTGTATCACTGCTCAGAATTGCAGGGTTGTTCTTATTCTGACTCATCCCTTTAATATTCATCCTCCTTAGGACCAGGAGCTTGTGAAGCATAAATATCTCTTTGCACAAGACTTTGTAGCACAGTGATGAAAACCCAAACAAAACAAGTCCTGGCTCACATTTCTCGTGTCCTTGATCCAAGACAATTTGTGTAACCCAAGCCCTGGGTTTTAGGGGTGGAGACAACATTAGTCTGACATACAAATGAGACTCAATGCAATTCCATTTTGAATGTTTGGAAGAGCAAATAAATAAAAAGTTGTGCTATCAGAGATCTTGGTATCTGCTCAGCAGAGAGCCCGCAGATTTTTTAACCCTAAAACAAAACATCACCTTCACAAAGGGCTCTTTTTCAGAAAACTAATCTGGAGGCACAGAGTTTTAAAAATCACATTGATTTAGTGCATTGTTGTGGAGAAAGCCAGGGGTCTGCCATCAACACAAAGCCCATTCTGGACACAGCTTTGACATTTGACACTGTTCAATGGAATTCTTGTGGAAACTGGTCTCACCATCCAACTTAACAGATCTACAGAGAGGTTTCCACACCCCAACTCCACTTGAAAGCAATTCACATTCAAAACCATTTTAAAACTCATTTTACAGCTATTGTGCAGCTACCACGTGTTAAATAATAACCAGTGGTCCACCTCTCCTAAAACCAAAGTTTCTAGGAGCAGACATGAGGCCTTGAAAAGCATCCTCATGGCAACGTGGATGATACCATTCAAGCAAATTAATAAAATATCAAAGTTGAGGGCTAAGCAAATGTTAAAGGGTGGGTTTGTGGCTGAATGTCCTCCTTTGGAATGCAGGAATCAAGTCAGGATTGCTGTAAAAAAAGAAGCAGGCAACACACCAAGTGAAATGGAGATTAAATCAGGAATTACAAGCAACTCACCCTGCAAGTTTGAGCTGTTGGAAAACCACACACCCCTTCAGGCTGCTGCCCCCCAACCTGCACTGGGGCAGATGTGAACAGAGAGAAACCCCAGAACTCCACAACAGTCAGAGACAAAACACTTGGAGAGAAGCCACAGGAGCCCAAGTGCAGCAGGGTCTGCTGAGATTTCTGAACAGAGCTCATTCTCATGGGCCACATTTGGTTGTTCAGCACAGCTGTTCCCAAAGCCACTCCCCAGCCCTGCCATGGTTTTCCCATCCTGTTTCACAAAAGATTTAAACATATTTCCAACAGATGCCTTTTGTACTCCAGTCATTTAGTGATATTTCCTGATGACTGGTTCCCACAAAAGCTGGAGCTGGTTGATGCAGAGATGGCATCTGTTACCCTGCATCTCAGCAGCAGGGCAGGATGAGACACCACTGAAGAATGAATTACTCTGGGTTTAAGCCTTAACCTGGGCACAAATAATTAGCCCTGGCAACAAGAGCTTGAATTAAAGGTTCTGTTTTTTCCAAAGAGGAAGGAAAAATGCCCCAAACCACAACCTGAAAAACACCTTAAGCCTTTTCTTAGCAACATTACAAAGAGCACAACAATGATCTCTTGATCATTTTCTCAAGCAAGATCATTCTCCTTCCCATTCTGATCTGTGTGAACTCAACTGTGTAACCTGTGTGAAAGACCACAGTCACCCTAAAACTCCCCAGGAACTACAGGCACACCTTGATGTAAGGAGCCTCCTCCCCCCAGAGCCACCAGCTGAGCTTTCCATGCACAACCAGCACAGCAGAGGAGTCACATATTCTGGGAGCAGGACTCACCTACTGAGAACAAGTTTAAAGGGTATCATTTTCTGCTCCATTGAGAAGTGTATTCAAAAATGATAGGGGAGGGGAGGAAAAGAAATCAGCTCCATGCCATTAAGCCTGGCTGAAGGCTGTTTGCTGAGCAATGGAGCTGTGGGCTGTTCCTTGCAGGGATTCCATATGGGGCATTCATGTGTCACACACAGGGGAAGAGGCCATTCCTTGAGTTGTATCTTCTCACTGCTGCCCCTTGATTACTGTTACAAGAGATGTCTGCAAAGAGAATTTTTTTTTTGTAAGGCCCATGAATTGGCCACTCTCTCCTCCTGTTCCCAGGGAACATTTCAGGTGTCCCTGTCTTTACATGCATCATTCAACTGATGTCATTCAAATGACATCAACTATTTATGTATTCAGAATATTTTTAGGTAAAACTTCAGGAGGCATTATCACGTTATCAAACTGAAATTTCAATCCTGAGCTCAAGCAAGTAATTTCCACTTCAAAAAAATACATCTCAGCACATCTCCTGTCCCTCTGGGTTACTAAACCTTCTGTATCAAGGGCAACTCACTTCACTAAACATTCAAATAGAATTCTGCAGTTACTCAGAGGAGCTCACACTGCAAATGAAAATAAGCAATAAAGCCTCTGCCATTAACTCCAGATTAAGGGCAGATCCCAACAGTTGTTCCATCCAGAACAGGAGCCTCCTGAAATGTTCACTGCCCATGACACTGATCCAGTCACACAAAGCAGCTTCCAGGAGCCTTTAAAACCTTCACATTGATTAGTTCAACATGAACACAGAGTTCCCCAGGCTGCAGAAGTGGTGGGAACTCTTTGGGAAGTTCTGCAGAGGCAGCAGTTGTGCTCCCTGCTGGTCAGCCTGTTTTCTACTCCCTAAAATTAACCTGCCTGATTTTAGCACTGATTTCCTTTTCATTTTGCCATGTTAAATGTCAAGTGAGCCCATGTCTGACGCTGCCCTTTCAATTATTACAACAAAAGCTTAAAGATGACACACACACACAGATCCCCTCAAAGTGAGGCTCAATAAAACACAGGGACAGTAAGAATTCAAAGGTCAATATTTGCATACGTTGAATAAAAGCCAAGAGAGAAGAAGATTTATTAAAAATTTAATTCTCCAGTAAGTCCTGCAATTAGTACTCTTCCTAATGTATTGATTTAAATTACAATATAAGCTCCATGGATGGTGTTTAGGACTTCATTAACATTTCCTGAGCATATTTATCAAAGCTTCTTGCAGAAAGCTTGTTATAAACCAAATTAGACCTCCCCAAAACGTTAATGATCTATGAAGTCCTTTATTCCCTTCATCAATCTTAAGCTACACATTGGCTGAAATAATCAATACTTCAAAGACTTATTGTGTCCATAAATTCAAGGCCTTGCACCAGTGAATTTGTTCCCTCAATACCTTCTCCACACCCACTTTAATTGTTCTCTAATCAGGAGTCAAAAGCCCTTGAGATGATGGGAGCAATAAAAAGCCCTGAGACTTTCCATGCTTTACATGGTGGGTGGGTTGTTTAAAAACTGGAGCTGGAGCTGCAGTTCTAAATATTCAACCAGCCCCCCACAGACCCAGAGAAACTCATGGAACCAGCAGGAAACAAAGGCACCTGAAGTCAAAGAGCTTCTGCAGAAAGCAGGGAAGGGATGCAAAGGTGACAAAGGTTTGTCCTCCCTCTCCTCAAAATAGAGACGACTCTATTATCAAATATTTCACAGTGTTCTCATTACCTTTGCTGTTTTATTTCTAAAGAAGCCTGGAGCAGGACAAGGCATTTGGAGCACAATGTCCCAGTCAGGTATTTCAGCTCTGTTTGATCTGTCTCAGGCTCCCAGGGTTGCTCCTCCTGCTGGAGGAACTTTCAGGACAACCCCAGAAACTGAGACCTTGTCTTGTTGGGAAGTACCCAAAGCCACAGAAACTATGCAGAACATCTGCTGCCATGAAATGGTGATGCAACATGGAATAAAATATTAGCCTGAAATATTTGTTGCATAATGGATCCATAACCTGACACAAGACTTGGGTTCCACAGAACTCTTACCAAGAGGCTTTGCTGCCTTGCACAGGAATTAAAACACCTTCATCAGGCACTCCTGGATTCCTGAGGCAGAACAAACCACCCAGAGCTCAGTGAGACAACTGGGAAGAGCCCCCAGAGCAGCAAATGTGACACTGTAAGAAACAGCCTGATGTGCAGTTGGCTGAAGGGCTGTTCCATCCATCAGGAAAAGGGATAAAACACTTGCACTTCAAAGCCTCAGGTATTCTGAGCAGTACCCAAATCAAATATCAATAAAATTCTGTTGTTCTTCCTTCTTTCTGTAATCCTGCAACATTGGGCTCAGTGGCAAATGCAGAGGGGAACTGAAAAATACCCCCTAGAGGAGCCTCACCTTTGCTTTCCACTGCACCCACATCACTGGTGTGAACAGAGAAGTGCCAGTTTATAAAAATACATCCAACAGATGTATTTCTTAAAAGCTGATGACAAGAAAGGGAGATCTAAAACTGACATACTTGGAATGCTCTCAAATTTAATTCATTTGAAGTAAAAGTCAGCAAACAAGGTAGGAGCAGTCCAAAACCTGACTAATTTTACAGCACATCACAAACCTGCCATGATGGGAAACCATGAGAAAAACTGCATGTAACCCTCAGACCCTACTCTGTTGCTAAGTCTGTTTCTGTATTTATTGTAACAGGATGATATTTTAACATTTCCTCAGAGACAAACAAGCTCAGGGCATTGGCAGGTTGGAATCACTTCATTTGCTGCAATTTTGGAACAGGAGAAAGATGCTGNTGCCATGATGGGAAACCATGAGAAAAACTGCATGTAACCCTCAGAATAAACTCTGTTGCTAAGTCTGTATTTATTGTAACAGGATGATATTTTAACATTTCCTCAGAGACAAACAAGCTCAGGGCATTGGCAGGTTGGAATCACTTCATTTGCTGCAATTTTGGAACAGGAGAAAGATGCTGCCCAGAACCTGTCAGCACCTTCAGCACACAAAAATCCTCTGGGGATCAGGGGCTGGGTGCAAAAAATGGGAAAGTAGTTCAGGGAAGAGGCTGGAGAGAAGAGGCAGCAGGTAACACCTCACCCAGGGACACAGGAGATGCCAAGAGGGGGAGAGAAGAGCAGGAGGAATGACAAGCAAAAAAAAAAGAATTGAGGGAGATCATTCTGCACTTTCCAAAAGTTTGTTTCACCTTCTGTGCAGGGAAAGTGATAATAATGCAGAGCATGGCTCCCAACTCTGTCTTAACAAACAAAGAGACTTAAAATCAACCCAATAAAACACCAATGTACACAGTGAGTCCCCATAAGATAAAGGTTATTTCTGCACCTTCTGCCAGAAGAGAAAGATTCACCTTTTTTATTATTAAAGGGTAACTCCTTGAGAGCAAAACCACTTTGAAGTGGATTCTGGCTGATGGCCCAGTGAGTAAAAAACAAAATAATAAACCCACACAGATTAGAAGTTGGAAAAAAAAAAAGATAAACTACTCTCCAGCTCATCCTGCTACATGAATAATGGTTTGTTTACTAAGGAGCTAAAATACCACAGTTTAGCAGAAATTCCTGAGAAGTTAAAAATGTTTAAAATTAAAGGCAAAAGAAAAGTACTTTGGCAAGAGAGTTACACTGGGAACAGCCTTCAACACAAAATGAGGATTTCTACCCACAGTCTGTCCTTTGTAACAGGTATTTTTCCCACATTTAACAGGAAAATAAGGTCAGTTTTATCCACTTTTTGAGTCACTAATCTTTCATACTAAGCAGAAACCCTCATGCACATCACAGTGGCTTCAAACCCCAAGCACACACAGAGCCCAGTTCCTGAACACCTGAGGCTGGGAGATTTTATAATTTACATTTGAAAAGGATTCATGAAACTGCCACCAATATTCACTGTCAATGCCACCACTGTAAGGGCCGTTTGGAGCAAGAAAAATGCTGGATTTTCAGCAACACAATTTTCATAAAGTTTGGCTCCAGAGCAAATTGCATCTTCCCAATGCAATGACAAGCTCCATTCCCCTGTGTGCAAATACCTGCAATGTCTGAGCTCCTACAGCTTCATCCAGTGCTGTGAACTGAAGCTAAAGAACAACAAATCCTTGCAAATCTGGTTAAAAATGACTTTTTTTTTTCTGAATATGGCTGCTTTCTTAGCAAAAATTAAAAAGAAAATAATTATTATAGGAGGTAAATCAAGCCTTGGATGTGCCACCTGAGCAATTTGTGTTGCTCACTGTCCATTCATTGCCAATCCTGACAGTGCAAAAAACCTCTTTATGGGATTGCAAATGTTCTCCAAATTTTGGCTAAATTAATTCTAGTATTAACTAGAATTCTGCAGATTCCCTATAAAAGCTAAAAAGTAACAAATCAAGAGAGCAGCAATGACCACATTTGTGGTCTTTCTGGACAAACTTTGTACTTCAAACAGTGTATTTCTGTATCAGAATAAAGAAATGATTAATAAAAAAAAAAAAGGTTTTTAAACTACAGGGCACAGTCAAAAATAGTAATTGCAGTGAACTTCTACATTTCTAAGGTCATACTCCAAACATCTAANAAAGCTAAAAAGTAGCAAATCAAGAGAGCAGCAATGACCACATTTGTGGTCTTTCTGGACAAACTTTGTACTTCAAACAGTGTATTTCTGTATCAGAATAAAGAAATGATTAATAAAAAAATGGTTTTTAAACTACAGGGCACAGTCAAAAATAATTGCAGTGAACTTCTACATTTCTAAGGTCATACTCCAAACATCTAATAAAGCTCATTTGCTGAAAAAAAATTTGATTTAAAAATCTAAATGAAGCCACTAGAAGATGCCCTGAAAACCCTCCAAAGGGCCAACTTCAGTTATGTAAGTGCAGAAAGGAAGCAAAAACCTTCTCCTAAATGCCACTGCAATGAAGAAATCCCAGTGAGTGACACTGCAATGCACAGAAAGCCACACACACACCCATGTTCAGCTGCCTGACTGGAGGTGACAGTCCTGAATCCCACTGAGGGAAGGAATTATTCCAAGGGAGCTGCAATTGAGGAATTCCCAGCTGAGCAGCAGCTCCCAAGCACTCCCAGCCTCTGCAAACCTCCAACAGGCACTGCTGGAAACAGCTGGAATTACAGTGTTCAGCATTTATGAGAATTTAAAAACACTTAAAGGGTAGTTCCTGGTATTAATTAGCCACAAGAGGGTCCTTCACTCTTAGATTTTCATGCTTTCTACTGCAGATGGAAAAGCTCAGCAACTGAGCCTGAAGTGTTTATTAAATAACTTATTATTCCTCCCTTTCACCCTAAAGAGAAGGAAAAGAAATAACTATCAGTGCATCTCAACAGGGAAACCTGTTTTCTTCCTCTCTCTGCAACTTTCTTCCCAGCATTTCCTTAAATTCTGCATCACACCAAGACAGAGGGGCAAACAAAGAAGATGCCAAACTTTCTCTTGCCCAGGACTCCAAGGAGTTTGTCTGTCACAGAATTACATCCAGGCCACTGAACAGTCAGTGTCTTCTCACTGGAACACACTGCTGGGTCCAGGAAACACAAAAACCTTCCTATGTGTGGGAAGGGTGAAGATGGTTTTGCTTTTCAATTGTAATCTATCTAAGACAAAAAAACGTTGCTGCAAGGGAAGATTTAATTATGTTCCAGTTTCCCAAGGAAATCCACAACAACAGAAATACAATGGCAGATTTAGTTATTTTCTTGCCATGTTCAGTATGGAGTGGATTAGATAGAGAGTGAATTGTGTTTTGAGCCTTGAGAATCAGAGAATCATTGAAGCTGGAAAAGACCTTCAAGATCATGGACTGGTTTGGCTTGGAAGGATCTTAAATCTCATCCCATTCCAAACCCCTGCCATGGGCAGGGACACCTCCCACTATTCCAGGGTGTTCAGAGCCTCAGGCAGCCTGGCCTTGGACACCTCCAGGGTTAGGGAGTCCACAGCCTCCCTGGGAAACCTGTTTCAGTTTCTTTTTCAGTCAAGAATTTCTTCCCAATATCCTCCTTCAGCTTGGGCTCCTCCTGTCCCTACACACCCTTGTGATCACTGAGTCCAAGCCACAGCACTGCCAAGGCCACCATGTCCTCAAGTGCCACATCAAATGTCCTTAAATCCCTCCAGGGATGGTGACTCATCCCTTTTGGTCAATATATAGAAGCCTTGGGTGATGCACACGATTGTAGAATCCTCACCAGCACCTTCCCTCCTCTGGCACAGATGTCCTGCTGTCCCTTCTGCTCAGAGAACACCCAGAGAACACCTCCCCTGCCCACAGAATGGTTGAAAGCACAACCTGCAGCTCCACAGTGCCAAGCAATGCTCCAACATCTGAGCAGGAGAACAGTGCTGGGAACTGGGCAGCCAGTCCCAGGGGTGATGAGCTGCAGTGGGACCCACAAACCCCCTCCAGCACCTGCAGGTCACCAAATGTGCTGCTGTAACACAGCTCAGCTCAGCAGCACCCAAAGGAAACCCACCTTCTGGGATCCAAGATCAGGCAGCAGCACAGCAGGGATGGGTGGGATACACATCTCCAAAGGTTTTCCTGCTCTGGTCCCACACTCACCACAACTCCAGAGCTGCCCCTGTCACTGCTGCTCTGAGTTTTGACTGGAAATGTTTCAAAGATCCCTCAGAGTTCACCTGAGGATTAAGGAACAGAATCTCAGCTTTCACTGGGATCAGTGTTCCCTCTTCAGATGGGTCAGATGCTGCAAAAATAAGGAGAGCCAAGGGAACGGAAGAGCAAATAAATAAAAGCTGACAAGACAAACACACAACAAGCATCTCCTCTGTCTCTGGATGTCAAATTATCTGCAGATCATGAAAATTGCTGCCCTTTGAGAAGTGGGGCACAGATCCACTGCCCAGAGATCAGGCTGAGGGCCAAAGGCCACTGGAAAGGACAGAGCTGGCAGGAGGAATCCTGGAAGCTGCCTGGGTGCAGATGCAGATTATGAACAAGAAATTGTAAGGGAAACACAGCTCTCAGGGTGGCAAACCAAGAACTAAACCTGATTCAGACACAAAGAAGTCTAAATGGTGCTGCTTCCCTTAGAAATGTTGTAGCAGCACCAAGGAGTGATAAAAACTTGCATGTCAGGCAGGTTAGAGGTGATCAGAGAGAGGGAGAGAGCATTAAAAATTAGTTTCTCAACCACATCTCTGCAGAGAGAACTTTAATACAACATTTTTAATGAAAACACACAATTAAAAAAAAAAAAGAGGTGGCATCAGTGGGTTCTTTGGTCTTTTTGTTGCAGAAGAAAATGATTTGGTTGAAATCATTTGTTGCAGGAGAAAGGTCAAGAATTAATGGCTAAGAGATAAACAATGCAGAGGAAATGAAGTGCTGGGTTGATGTGCCACTGCTGTGATATCTGGACACTAAAAACTCCTAAAATGCCCCCCTTTCTGTTTGTGGTGGAGCAGTGAGTGCAGATGCTCAGGCCCAGCAGCTTTAGGAGGCACAACCAGCTGTTCCAAAAGCTCAGCACACCAATGGAAGGCAGAATTCAACACTGCAGGGAAAATTCCCCAGGAAAAACCAGTGGAAAGGACAAGAGCTGCAGAGAGCAGCAAACCAGAATGATCTGCTTTAGTTGATGTCTCTGGTTTTTATTTCTGTAAATTAGAAAACAAACATGAAACTCATCCTTAGCTCATTATTATTCTTAAGCCAAAGATATTTCAAAGCTGGACTCCAGCAAAATATTGCACTTTATGAGCCATGAAAATGAAGGAAAAACTTGCCTTTAATGACTACAAATGTTGGTCATTTGGGAGAGAATTAACAACAGGCCCTTAATCAGGGTTATGAGTTGATCACATTTTTATTACTGGAACTAAAACTATTTTTGCCCCAGGAAATCTGCTGAGCCTTCAATGCTAAACTGGAAACAAGCACTAAACACACACAAATGCACATTCTACAGTGTTCAAACTTCCCATCTTAATGAGTTTCTATTTGTTCCCCAGGAAAAGATTCCTCACAAATGGAACAGAAAGAAAAGCAGAGGTTACACACAGCGAGTAGCAAAAGAATGATGAAGCCAAAATGTAACTTAATTGCTGCTTAATTTAAAGTCTGCTTTCTTAAAAGAGGAACATCCATGCTGTGGCAGATTGAGAAAGGTTTCAATGGTTCTGTTTTTCACATTGCTCCTGCAGGATTTGCAGGTGCAGCTCAGAGAACAGCTCTCAGTGTCACAGTTTGTTGGGCTGCCTGACAAGGGAAGGGAACAGCTCCCTGAAATAATCCCACCAGCATGTTGGGATCAACAATCAACAGCAAAAACAAAGCAGCAGCATGAGAACTCCTGCTTCAAAAGCACAGGATTTTAGAAGGGTTTATTGTGGATTTATAGAGACATCAAACACAGATATCAGACAGCAAAATGTTTCCTAATGAGGAGGCAATAAAAATATCCCAGATTCATTTAGGGTTGGAAAAGCCCTCCAAGATCACTGAGTCCAACCTGGCACTAATCACTCCTTGTCCCCCAGCCCAGAGCACCTCCAGGGCTGGGGATCCACCACCCCCCTGGGCAGCTCCTTCCAAAGCCTCACCCCCCTCCCCTGAAGAAATTCTTCCTCACTCCTGTCCCCAGGAGAAAATTAATCCAGCTCAACTCCTCCAAGTCCATCTGCAAACTCACACATTGCCAGGGACAGACATTTATGATCCCAGCCCCCTCTCTAAAACACTCCTGCAGCAAAATTCTGCCTCCTCTCCAGGAAAGAGCAAATTTGAGCTCCTGGTTGGGAATTTCAGCCATTCTGAGGGTCTGCACCTACAGCAGCCACATTCCCATAAAACACACACATTAAGAAAGACAAACTACTGAGGATGGGAAGTGCCTCTTGCTGTAAGATTGTGTGGCAATAATGCAATTGCACCCTGACCCTCTGCCACATTAAAACCACAGTGAAATGGAATTGATTGGCCCTTGCAAATTCAGAGGGATCCCATAAAAATAAGGAGGTATAAAAAAATGTCTTGCAAAACATTTTAATGTAACAAATAAAACTAATTCTTCTCAATTACAAAGGGCTCACTTCATTATCTTTATGCAATGCTGAGGCTGAACATTACAGCAGGAACAGGCATTGAAATCCAACCCCAAAAATGACTATTTACAACTGAAAAGGTGTTCCAAGGCTCATGGTCCAAAATCACATCATTTCAGTGTAGCAGCACATTTTAATTCAAATAAAATCTACACCCAAATACGAAATAAAACTCCTTTCTTTTGAGAGCAGCCTTTAAAAATAAAACTAGAATCATCTTTTGTGTGATGTTCTTTTAGTGGAAGTTTGAAAAAGATAGAAAAACATACTACACTTGCTGCAATACTTAATAGTGCATAAAAACTAAGGACCCTTTTTGACTCAGGGGTTTAATTTTATCATGGAAGTTTCATTTTTCAAGACTGTTATCCCAAGAGAACAAACTCTGACTTTGGTCACAGTCAAATGTAAGGAATGATGGTTAAAAAACCCCAGGATTTAAATTGAGGAGTGCACAAACAACACCTTAACTAAGAAATGCTCAGATTTTATGGCATTTGTAGAGATTTTGACTGTATGAGAACACAGACTACAACAGTCTCCCCCAAAGTGCAGAATCTTGCTGTGACTCAGACAAAAGTCAGGTTGGAAAATATTTAGATTTCTCAAAAGTATCAATTCTGAAGCATTTAAAAATAAATTGAGCTGCTCTACTTGAGTTGACTCTTGGTTTTGCTCCTGAATGGCATTTGCAGGGAAAATAAGAACTGAATCAGAGTTGGAGCTGACTTTATAATAAAGATTAGTCCTCATCAGTAAAAATGACTCCTGGCTAATTGGAATTATGATCCTGGAAGGGATTCCAGACACAGAATCCCAAACACTGGAGATGAACTGGTGCCCCAGGTCAGTGGATCTCACCCAGTGTGACCACAAGCTGGGGGACAGGAGAGACTCAGCTCTGTGCAAACTGCAAAATTCAGCTGAAAACCATGAAAAGAATCATTTAAATGCAGCCCCATGGAAATGGAAACCTGCAGTGAAGCTCTAAAGAATTCCTGATTAGGAAGCAGCCTGAATGGGACTGAGGAAGCCCCATTGCATAGGGACTGATCTCCTGCTTTGGAGGGGGGTGGTGGTGGCATCTCTCAAACTCACTCTGCACCCCTTGGGACTCAGAGGAAGTTGTTCCAAGATCCAGGATAAAATCAGGGGTGGCTGCTCACCCCAAGCAGGCATTTCATGCTCTCCCTGTGAGTGTGGCTGCAAGTCTGTGCTTGCACAGAGAAAACCAGGTATTGCAACATCTTTAAAAGGCAGCAAGTCTTTGACATCCACTCTCTCAGAGCTTTCATTTCAAGAAGAATAACTACCATCAACTTCCACAGAAATACCACAGGATCCATCATTTCCCTCACTGCTGAGGCAAAACAACACTCAGGGTAGTCCAACAGGCTCTGAGGCAACAGCAAATGCCCATTAAAAATGCCAGGGAAGAAAGAAGAAAAAGGCTGGATAATGAGAACACAATGTGCTGCTGCAGGTGAAATGACAGGGAAAGGAAAGGGACAACAAAAAGCCTCATCCTAATTAAATAAACCCATGACAAAGGAAAAAAACCTGCAATAGTTGGGTGTGGTTATTGGGTGATTGAATGCTAAACAACGCTAAGAATTTGGGAAAATATGTGAGAATACAGCACAAAGAGTTATCTCACACTGCAGCAGCTTTCAGTTTCTCAAGGGTAGTAGATTTTATTAAACCAGGGATTTCCTACAGGTGGATTATTTAATTTTTTTTTTGGTAATTGAATATTACATAAGACAGAAAAATGCTGCTTGTCCTAATGTGCAGCTCAAGCCAAAGGTCCTCCCAGACAGGCAGAGGAGGAACAGGAAACCCAGGGGCTTTGGGCTGTGAAAAGGAGCCATCTGACTAAAAAGTGAAGCCATTTTCCCAAACACCCACACAGACAAGAGCTGCTGATGTGAAAAATGGGCTCTGCAAAAGCTCAATTGCACATATTATCCTCAGGAAAAGTTGGAAGCATGCAGATTACATGACATCTACTGGGAGGAGATTTTAAAAAAAAAGTAAAAAACAACACAACTTTTCTATGTTGTTACAGGATGAACAGCAACTTGATTGTTCAGTGTGTATTAATAAGGAAATGCCAGTAATTATCTAATTGAATAACTGTCTTCTTTTAAAATTTACACAGGCAAAGGTGCTTGCTCAGTTTTTCCAGGCTGGTTTCCCTCTTGCTGCAGCTGAGTTTTGGGGACCTCCAAAATGATGTGTGTGCCAACAAAGCAGTTGGGGCTTACCTTGGCACTGGAATCCTTGTTTCCCAAATCCCCTGCAGAAAGAAGGAGAAAAAAACAACTCTCTTAGTATGTTGGGTTCCAATTTCAACACAAGTGCTTGATAAAAACATTTAATACGGAGATATTTTTATGACTTCAGGTTTTGCTACGACAGCAACAGATTTTCAAACACACAACACAGGCCAACCCACCCATTTCACAGCAGGGAACAATAGCTGTCACCAGCTCTGTCATTTCAGCTTCTGGCAACAAGTTTTTTATTATTATTATTATTATTATTTTACAAGCTATTTTGGATCTACCATTCTCATCCTCTGTGATTCCTGCATAATATTTCAACTCCTTTCATGCCCCATGTAAAAACTCCTCAGCCACCCAAGATATTGCAAAGGCAGAGAAGCCAACCCAGCCTGGGGTTTGCAGCCAGATTTGGGGATTATACATGATATATCAGTTGTGTGCTGCAGGGAAAGCAGGCAGGTAAAGGAGAAGACAGGCCCTGCTGATTATTTGCCAGCCCTTGCTCCATTTCCCTCAAAAAGTCTGTGTAACTCTTCCCCGCAGTGAATAGTGACTGGCAAATCACACCGTTGGCTTTATTCATTAATTAATTTAGCTTTATTTATTTATTTCTCTTTACCACGTCAATAACTGTTCTGAGGATCCTCCAAACAAACATTTCTCTGTCTTTTTCCCCCCTCGCTGCTGCAGAACATTTTTCTCATCTGGAGAGCTGGAGCTGCTCACACTCAGAGACAATCAGAGAAAAGCAGGAGGAAGATGGATGCAATTAACAACGGGGTTTAATTAGGATCTTTGTGGAAATGGTTTGCCAAAAAATATCTGCATCATTTCTTTAGAGAAGGGACACAACCTTGCCTGCACTGTTGGCTCAGGTGGGAGCTGAAACCACACAGCTCCCAGCTTTTCCATGCATTTCTGGGTACAAGGCTCTACCTGCTGCTGCTCTGAGCAAGTTTCAAGTAAGAAAAAAGCAGAAGAAATCCCAAATTATTTGTTTTCACACGTGCCTACCCCGTCCCTCCGCTGCTCTTATCTCTGTACGGGCAGTGTGGAAATGCAATGGCAGGAGAGCTGAGAACACAAACAGACTTTAGAGAATCTTTTTCTCCCTTGAAACAGAGTTATTTGTAAAGAACACTCCTGCCTTATCT